>JASGAT010347061.1:27802-57728 GCA_030220025.1 Chelon auratus
CTCCCTTCTCCTGGTTTTACTTAGTCATGGAAAGGGATCCCCTGGAGAGGAAAGCCCATGCATACACAACACCTTCTCCACCTCCTGCTCCTGCAATTCGAGACCCGTGACCCCTTCTAGGTTCTATTTCCCTTCTTTCACCCACTCTCTCTACATTGGCACTCTGTTTCCTCTTTTTCCTGTCTCTCCGTAGTCCCCCGTCCTTCGTTTTTCTTACCTCTATCCTCAAAACCCGCTAAAGACATTAGCTCGTGTGGAGCTTTGCACTAGCGGGATCCCCAAACTCCTGCCATTGACATTTTTTTGGTTTGTTTTCTGTCTCTGTGGTGTCGAGAAGCGGAGAGAGAGAGAGAACTTGAGAGAGGTTGTCCGTCTACTACTTAGTCTGCTTTTATGTAAACTTTAATGACCCACCACTTCCAGGGTCTCCTAAGTCAAAAAGCCCATTACAGGCAGAGCTGCACGCTCGAAACACACAAGCACGCACAGGAACACACACATCACTCACCAATGGCGACTATGTATGAGTGAGCATGAGTGTGGAAAAGTACTTATGTCCCAAATATACTGCAAAATATTGTCTTTTGGCATTTTAATCAGTGAATCCCGCTGTTTCTCAAAGGTTCTCAACCTTCAGATTTCTCCAATTGTTGATTTAGGACTAAACCGGGAAGAGGAGAAAAAGAAACCAATAAAATTATAATTATATTACAGATTTATCTATAACTTTGGTTTTATTTTCCTCTGGAAAAGTTCATGACTAAATGCACCCATGAAATACGGAGCCTCGCGCCGCAATAATTACCACTCGCAGACATGTGCTTGCACACACAGTAGGACACGCGCGCGCGAACGGCCAAGCCTTTGTACGGCACAACACCAATCACGGATTTTGCCACAGTGGTGACAACCATTACTGTTGCTGCCATCAAAGGTCAGGACGGCTGCTCACTTTCCAAAATTGACTCCAATAAACACCTTCCAGAAAATTCCACAAATCCTAAGGAGCAACAGACGGTTTTTGGGACGCCCTGTCTAACTTGTGTGAATAATTACACACAGTCAAATCATCCAAGTTGAGTCAGGGGGAGATCACACACAGGACAAAAGCCTATTAGCCCAAATGAGACAGCTATAAATGGTAATTACACGCTTTTCAGTTTCCATTTGCTATATATATATATATATTTTTTTTGCGGCGTCTATCTACTTTTAAATATAGAAGGAGTTCTTTTTTATTAACATTTGAGAGATTGTCCTGTTTATTTCTGGTAACAAGTAAAAATAAGCGAAGATATTAACTAGTCCTTGGCAAACAAACTTAGTTTAAACTTGTTATCTGGGCTGGGGCCTGAACTAAGGATTTTTTTTTTGTTCCTGAACTGTGTAATATTGTGTAGCATTCCTAGATAACTTTTGCGCCGCCTCTTTCTGGGAAGATAAACGACGAAATGTACCCTTTTGCAATATTAGATCATCGTTCCACTCGATGTTTGTCCGCTTTAATCTTCCTCTCCTTCTCTCTGTGTTGTTTTGATTGTCTCTCTTTACGCTCCCCCGAGACATCCCCCGGCATCAACTGAGCAGAGCTAGCAGCGGGAAAACCTTAATGCGCTCTGAAAAATACTCTTTTCAAATGCCACGTCCGTCCCCACTGCTCCACTTTGTCGCCCGCCGGATAACTGATGCAAACCCTGTGCATTCGCCGCATGTGCGCGGTGTGTGTTTGTTGTTGCGCGCGCGTGTGTGTGTGTACCCTCTGTGGCTGCTAGCCTGCAGGCCTGTTTGCGTTGTTCAGTAGGAAGTGTTTTGAGTGAGTCATCCACAAAGGATTCCCCGTAGAGAGGTGAGACGGAAAAGACAAGACCCTCCGAATGTAGGCAGAGAGATGAGGGAGACCTTGTGCAGTGAAACATTAGAGCATATATAGCATTCGATTTTCCCGTGCATTGTTGTGCTAGGTGTAACGGTTTCCCTGATATTTTTATTGTCTGTATGTGTTTTGTGTCAGTGTTTTGTGTTCGCCCAGGCCGCTCTCCTGGCACAGGGGCAGGAAGACATACCTGGCGCACCTATTGCAGTGTGTGTTCTGGCTTGCCCTGCTTTCCATGGATGGAATGAGTGCTTGAGGCAGGGAAAATAAAGAGAGACAAAGAGAGAAAGAGAGAGTCAGACAGACAAACCGAGGGAGAGAGAGAGATAGAGAGAGAGAGAGCTGGGGAAAGCCTACACTCTGACTCAGAGGGGAGGTAAGGGAATTCCCTGGTGAGCTGGATAGTTTTTACATCTGGTTGGATTGGAGCACTGCCTGGAGCTCAGCAGCACCACACAGCCTGGTCTTGCAGCAGGGAGATGTCTGGTCTCCTCCACCTCTGCTTCAGGCTGGAGAGACACTTCTGAGCTGCAGTATGATCTGTAACACTAGGACAGCTTTGTCCACTGCAATATTGTTCCTCTCGGCTGAAATGTTTGGATTTTCATACCTCCCTAGTTCAAGGAAAGCAGTCCTCGCAGACTGCAATGTGAGCTGTTAGAGTTCGCTCAAAGACTGTTTATGATTCGCTGAACGCTTCTACCTCAAACACCAGACAAACTGCTCGATATATTGCACATCTAGCGGAATGTCTAGACTCTCCATTGGCTTTGAGCTAGGATAACCTTGGCTCGTAGGTTTTGGCACTTTAGCAGGATGGGGTCAACTTTCGTCCCTGCTGCAGGCTAGATATTCGAGCACCGTCGTCTGATGAAGATGGCATACAGCATTATTTCAGAATGAAATAACTGTATTTGTCATCAGTGTAGGAGTTATCCTCCGTTTTCACCCATAAAATGAAACTGCTTCTCATCTAACGCCATGCATATTACAAACGGAAGGGCTGCTTATCGAGAGGAGCAAACTTTTGAAAACGAAACTTACAGTTTTCCTCTCACACTTAAAAGTTCTTTCCAATTCACACTTTTGTATAGTGTAAGACAGCTAGGACTGTACCTCTACTTTGGGCAAATCCACACTTCAAAAGAATCAGTTAAATCATAACAGGAAGTTGTCTAGTTTATCTTGTGGCCTCCACCCTATCTTCAGACTTGTCTGAACATGTCATAGTCAGGTAAGTCTTTCAAATCAGAGATAATTGTTCTCTCTGGGGCAGTTCTGAAATGATATCCCCTACATTTTAGCTATATACAAAAAACAGTAATACACCTTGATGAAATTATGACTCAACACTCAAGTCTTTTTTTTGCCCTATTTGGCTGCAAGCTGTTAGAGAGATCCTACCTGCATTCATCTTCACCATATGCTGAGTTTAATGGTTTGTATGCTCGAGTCTTGCTGTGACCCTGGCTAAGATCTGAAATTGAGTGCTAGACACTATCGAGAGCAAACAGCTTTGATGTATTCCATGTGAATGCCACACACTCTACAAATATCATACAAATGTACAAGCCCGCATGAGCCAACATTTCGAGTCTTTAGATCATTTTTATCCTCGGTGGCACGCAGCAGGGCTCTTAATAAATGGATGAAATTTCACTCTGCTGACTGCCATGCTCCTCAGCTTGCAGCCCCCCAGGTCAAGCCAGCTCACACTTTCCCTGTTATATGACAAGAATAACTCACTTCCTGACTATAAACCCATCACAAATCTACTGCCTAGTCATAATTTATACGGAAGCCCCTCGATCCGGAGCAGACCCACATTTCTCCAATTTCAGACTGGCAGCAGCCAGGTGCTTTCGGAGAGGAAAGCAGGGATCAGTCATCGGAGGGGGGGAATCCGTTTGGCCTGTTGGCTCCGCTCCTCAATGGTCAGCGAGGTGATTTGCTGTGACAACGTGTGTAAAATTACTGAAGCGTTTTCATTCAAGGTAACGGCAGCAGAGAGGCAGTAAAATGGAAAATAAGCCTGACATATGTAAACAGGAAAGAGAGAGAGAGAGAGAAAAAATACTCCTTCAAATCATCTCTGGAAAAGAGACATTGCTGCAAAAATACGTCTGGATTGTTTCATAACACAACCTCCGCAATTAAGCATCTGAATCATATTTTCCATTCTCAAAAATCCTAACGTGAACTCTCTTTGGTCAGTGAAAGCTGTTGTTGTGCACCACACAATGCTTTTTAGAAGGAGGAAAAAAAATCGCCTCTGGCTGTAAGCAATAAGAAAGGAAGAGCCAAAACCTTTAAGTTCATTGTGAGGTTAAATATATCACCAGCCAGCTGTCTGGTCTGGTGCATTGTCTATGAGACGTTGATGATGCTTAGTTGACTTATAATTTATGCCTGGTTGTCTAAAACGGTTGTCTGCCGTTTGATGATCGTCAACTAATTTACGCCAGACAGGACACATAACCTCTGTTCAACCCTGTTCAGTCAGTGAAAACATGAGGGGATAGGTTTGTATGGGATTTACTGTAGCAGCAACACTGTTGCCAGGTTGTCAAAGGGTGCACAACATCATGTGTTGTCAAGAACTGAAGAATAGATGACTCCAAGAAGCCTCACCCTGCATGCAGTCTAATTGCCTGATGAATGAGTGTGTTGTCCTGGTTGTCTGGTGTTAGTCTTTGTGGATCTCATTTGCACAAGTGAGTCACTTAGAGCAACTGTTGGCGTTCTGTTCTGTGTGCATGCACATGTCCGATCATATCTCGGCGTAATTGTTATGGGATTATGCTAGGGCTTCTCCAGTCCCGGCTCCTATACATGCCACTTATTGTTTTGTGTTTCCCCTTCTTATAACTCAAGCTGAAGGCCAGAACAAAGGTAAAGGATACTGTGGTTGGCGTGTGCATGCGCTTGCATCTGTGTGTGTGTGTGAATTGCGCGTGGGCGGAGGTTGCGTGAAGGAGGAGGTGTTGTCGGGAACAGAAGCATTTTGCAGATGTTGCAGGGAAGAAGGAGCGAATGGAAAGTTCTGTGGTTATCAGCCGTACGCCGCTCGGCGACTCGCAACGGTATGCCGCAGGTGGCCCCGTCCCAACTCCATCTCCGTTCGAGGTTTGCCGAGTGTGACCGAGCGAGTACTGATAAGCTCGGTGGAATTGGTTGATTCAGAGATACGAGAGGTGAGAGAAAAGATCAAGCAGAGGGTAGCGAAGGAAACAGAGGATTAAAAAAGTTTGAAAAACATGTTTACTAGTGGAGGCTGGGGCTGACGTCGTAGTCTAAGGTTTCCCTCTTGGAGAGTCTCCCAGAGCGGAGGCGGGTGAGATTCCCTCTTGGTTCCCCTAGACGTAACATGAGGAATGCTCATCTCTGTCTGTCTGTCTGTCTCTCCCTCCCTTTTCTCTGACCTTCTCTCTCTGTGCTCACTCTAATTTCCCTTCCATACTCTCTGCAGCTTCACATAGTTACGTGTGTCTCATTCTCTTGTGCATCTCAATCACCTGCCACATGTATAGTATCATTGCACTGCCCCGTGGCAGTTCTATAGGCGTATGCCTTCTACTATTCCCCAGTCATCTATTTCGTCCTAGGCTCTCTTCTCCATATGCAACTCTTATTTCCCCCAGTTCCAATAGAAAACCCTTATCTGATCTCTCCACCGTCTGTTTTTCTCTTCCCCTGTGTTTTAATATGGCCATTTTGGAAAGATATATCTACTGATGTTCACTCTCTGAATAATAAAGCTGACCACCCGCCCCCACGACCACATCTCACCAATAATAAGCCAACCGTGACTGGAATCCTTTATTCTTTCACTCACCGCATGATGTGAAAAACATAATACTTTGGGGGGAAAAAAATGGATCTTCCAGAGCTGCTGGATTTCTGCTATCATTCTTTTTTGGAAAGGGGCTATGATTATCTTATCTGATGGCTTCCTGTCTCTGAAGCAAAGCTCTGCGTTTCAGCTGCAGCTTTTATTGCAGTTCATACAGTAAGACGGCGCTCAGACCCACTAACACCAACAGTGCCACACTGCCCAGGCTGCTGCCTCACATGGTGTGCCACTGACACAAAGGCTGTTCTGTGTCACTTCTATTTCTGACAGCCGTAATGACTCATCGGTTCTGAAAAAAAAAAAAGAAAAAGAAAAAAGAAAACGAAAAAAGGGAAAAGAAAATGGCACTGTGGTCGGCGCTGATTGCCGTAGCAGAGCCCAGAGCGTCTGCTCGCAAAGGTGTGGCATGAAATCACAGAAGAAAACGCAAAGAATGTGAGCTGAGCTTCTGCAGGCTCCCAACAGCTGCAGTAGCTCACAGGCCTTTTATTGCGCGGCGGCAGTGGCGAGGGGAAACCTCCTCCACCACAACAAGATGGAGATGAGAAGAAAGAGAGAAGAAATGAAAGCTGCTGACCTTTTTGTGCGATTTCGCAGAGCACAGATTGAAAGAAAAAAATAATAGGGTAATAGAAAGAGCAAAAATAAATAAAAAAGATCTAATCAAGGGGAAAGAAATTTTGTTTCACGCTAAATTAGAAAGTATTGAGTCCCTTAAAGATCAGACATTAAACAGAGGCAAACTTGTTACGGTCACTGACTATAGACGAGACTGGCTCTTTTACAAAGGCCTTTACAAAATCCTTATTCTCTTTGTATTAGCTAGTTGAAGCCAGGAAATACTTTGCAAGTCTACTTTGTAAAAGGCTTTAATAAATTAATGATGAATCATTTAATTTGCACTTCTGGCTCAACACTGAACTAAATGCCAAAAGCATTACGGCTTTTCTCTTATGATCCTTTGCTGATGTGAGCTTCATCTGCGCATTGTAGCAGCTGATCTTCAAAGCCGATCTTATCTGTGTGGTGATGTTGTTCATGACTCTTTTTTTTTGATTCTGTCATTAGATGGACACCATCTGTGGGAGACAGAAGCCAAAGTTGACAAGGACTCTGTCAAATCCGTAAGTGCACCTCACAGTTTTTTGAAATGCTCCTGCAGTCTTCAGTCCCACCTTCCCTTGAGACTTTCTCCTTCCTTCTCTCTCTCTGTCTCCTCCTCATCTGTCCCCTGCAATGATGTAACCTTTGCTAAGGCGTTACAGATTGCAACACAGACAACAATGATGATTAGCCGATGCAATCCTGAACGGAATTTTCACAAAATCTCTTCACCCTCCGGGGAGTAAGCGCGGGCTGTCACGTTGTTATTGCATCTAATGCACAGGAAGCACACGTATGGTTTACTGTATATATACATACGCACACACATGCACCACAGCCCTTCGCGGCATAGCCAGACGTTTAGTTCACCACATAGCGTTGTGGTGTGGTGAAGTGGGCTTAAACACCTCGTCTGTGCCGGGAACGTGCAGCCAAGAGTGAATCACACCCCCGGCTCTTTACCTGCTGCTTTCCATGAGGGCCGTAATGAGAAAAATAAACCTGCGCGCTCATTTTACTCGCACTCAGTCACACGTTCGGATGGTGTTAATGCAAAACCAGGCGAAAAAGGGGGGAACCGTTGACGGGGGGAACGGAGCAAATGTTGTTCTTCGCGTCGCAGAGGGCTGCTCGTGCTCTGGAGTTAATTAAGATTTCATCGAGGCTCGTTAGGCCCGGCTTTCAGCGCGAGAGAGTCCAACCTGTTTGCTGGTGCATGATGACAGTATGTTCTAAATTGCCGACGCCTTTCATCAGTGGCGTCTCATCCTCCTCCTTCCTTTGCAAACCAACCGTGGAAATTTGTGTAAAATAAACCAAATGCTGCCACTTGAGGATGTTTCTCTTCTTGTTGATGGCTTTATTTCACTTAGGTAGGCGACTTGGTTGCATCAGGAGGGTAAATATGGATGTGTAATTGCTCTGGGCTGATGTGCTGTACCTGAAGTCCCAGATGTTGGAAAATTAGCCGGCGCGTGAGGCTGGACTGGGTGTGGCGATGCAGGTATTGGTTTAATTGTTGATCTGACGAACAGAGAGACCTGCGCTTGGAGAGCTTGTGCTGGCCTTCTTCTTATGTCAGTTGCGACGAGACTACTTTAAAGTGCTCCAGCTCCTGACTGGCTGTGTTTTTATTGCTGCCCAGAGCGTGCTAACTCTCGTCGGCTGGCTTGGAGAGGAAAGCAACGTGCACGCACGCACTTAATGCGCTCAATCAGCCACCTGCATGTTTTCTTTGTCATCATCTGGTTTGCAGACCGGTGCTGAGCTCACCTTCAACTCCCCCTCCCTCCCCCCATCCCTCCCGGCTCCCACACCATGCACAGTGACGACCGACAAAAACCTGCTTCCTGTCAAAGTTCCCCATACTGGCTTGTTCAGCCCCACGCGAGAGTGACAGCTATCCCAGGAATTACACTCAAACACCCAGAATGAAAGCGTATGCCAGAAAAGAAGCAGGCAAAAGTTCACATCCGTCCAGGCTTGTTGCGGTCTTACGGGCCGGCGAGGGGGACAGGCGGGCCTCCCCCATAGGAAGACAGGGCTGTGCAAACAAATAAGCCAGCTACCTCTCTTCTCTCTTGCCATGCGGGGAAATCGCTAAAGCCCTGGGGTTTTCTCTTAGAGACAAACACAAGCCCCGGACTGACCTCATGGGCTTTGCTGCTGCATCTACATAGTCCAGACGAGCTCATTTAGACCGGTTCCCAGTCCAGCCTCTTGGAGACCGTATCCTAAATGTAGAACAGTGACAAAATAAACATGGCTCTTGATTAACCGCCTTAAGCCCATGGGCTCATAGTCATTATAAACTTGTGCTGTGCCACCAATCTTTCAAATCTGCCGAACTTCACTTTAAATAATCGTGCCCATGCTTTTTTACAAATACAAATAAATGTAAATATATTTCATTGAGTCTTGGAAAATGGCAAGTAAGACATCTCATGGAACCCTAAAAGCAAATTGAGAAGGTTGCCAGTGGGTTAATATGTCGCAGGAAGTCTATGGCATGAAATCAAAGGAGCGAACATGACAAAATGTTTCACATGTTATTTTCTGTTTGTATCAGCAGGTGTCTTATCTGATCTGATCTGATTTGTATTTCAGTGTACTCTCGTTGTGGAGATCCCACCGTACAGGAACCAGAGAATATCCAGCCCGGTGCAGGTTAACTTCTACGTCTGCAACGGCAAGAGGAAGAGGAGCCAATACCAGCACTTCACCTACCTGCCCCCGAACGGTAATAACCACCCCACCTCCACCTTTATTTTATCACTAGTGACAGTCAAAGAAGCTTTGCACTACTGCCGCACGTTGCACGTAAAGTACCCCTTTAAGCCTTTGACATCCATCGGCTACAGTTTACCTCGCCCGTCGAAATGCCGTGTAAAATTTGCGGCCTTTTTTTTTTTTTGACACCATGCCTGGCCACGCTTGACTGAATGAGAGCAGAAGATGTGAGGTGTGTTTATTCTGCGAAAGCGCGTTCCCCGGCCATGAGGTGTACCCGCTGAGTGACAAGAGCCTCTGAGCTCTGTTGATGTAGAAATGTCAATCTACGACCGACCTGACTTTTACACCCCGGCCGGGTCCACCGACACGTCTTGCGAGCTCACCGCACACGCACGCACACACACACATCCACCGGCCCTGTCGTTCATGTAGCAACCTGAAAACCCCGGGAATACCTCTCGGTGTGTTTATCATGCTCCCCCTGGCCTCAGTGTTTATACACGGCTTTCACGTTGGAATCTGGAGAATGCATTGGTGAGAGTTTAGGGAAGAGTTCAGCCTCAAAATTACATTGGGAGCTATTTGCTCTTCACTGTAGGCACAGGTGAAGTATCAGCTTTGGTATCAATTCCAAGCCTCCCACCAGAGTACGGTTGCTTTATCTTGTATGTATCCAAAGAAATTTGACTGAGCATGTTTGCTCTTTTTTCAGTCAGGCAACACTTCCTCTTTTGGACTGGAGCAGTAGACATTGAACAACTTTCCATCCAACAATTGTTGCTGGATGCACAAGAAATTTCAGGACTCCTACCAGCAATCGTGCATTCACAAGACCTGCATATCTTTCGTGATAGTCAGGGAAGTCCTTCTAGTTTTTATTGAACATGGGTCTGGGATAGCATGCAGTGTTTCTTTATTGAAACTATTAATAATATGTGACATTTAGGTTATCAGCAGGTATATTTATGGACACAGGAGATAAAAAAATTTTTTCTCTTTGCCGGTCAAGTAAGATGCTTGGTTATATGATGAAAAAGTCCGTATTGCACTTCCGCATGAAGAAAGAGAAATAGATGCAGAGGCTTCTCTTGCGTCCGCTGCGCATCTCTAAGTCACTTCCCTGAGCATTAACACGGCTCTAATTAAAAGATGACTTGTTGTGTTCTCTCTTCTGCTGCCAAGTGAACCGCAAGTACAGCGTGGACCACACAGGCAGGGCCAATGTCTTGTCAGAGGAGCGTAATTAACTCACAAGCGTGTCTTAGCCAAAGAGGCCGCGCTTCACAAGCTGTCGGGTTCTATTTTTGAGGTTTACCAGCGTGTTGAAAGCATATTTCTGGGGAAAAAAACAAAAAAAGAAACGATCGTGGTATCTAAATTTGGAGAGACTGGTATTACATACTGATCTTGGTGCAGGAGTAGACGACAAAACAAACTAATGTGCGAATGCAGGGAATAATAACGAGGCGATAGAGTCACGGGCAGAGCTGCAATTTTCTAATCTACTTAAATGCTTTACATTGTCAGTGAGATCCAGCGGCTTTATCGTAGGCTCCTTTCATCATTTAAGTACCGTCGTTGTTGCAGGTGTGCAAAAAATTTAAAATAAAACAGCAAAAATGTGTTTGGGTTTTTTGTTTCGTTTATTTTTTTTTGCATGCTAGCCAGCTTCGAGTCTAATCGGCCCTTGCTGGTATAACAGAGTAATACGTAGTAATGAGCATAAACAGACCCGGTGTTGTGTTGACTGTCATAGTTTCACGCTTTCAGTGCTGCTGCAAAGAATGAGGAAATCCTGGCAGAGCTGTTTGCTTTTGAGGTTTTCAGTGTGTGTGTCAACACTGAGTGAAACAACCAACAATGTGGCCAGGTACTCAGGGTGGGCTGGGGTGGAGGACACCCACACACACACACACACACACTGTTGTCAACACTTTTTCGCTCGCTCGTATGAAAAGACTCTTCCGGCCCTATGTCCCACTTCAAGCACAGTTGTGGTCGCTGACGTTGTTTAGAGAGAACATTTCTTTCACACACGGGTGTCTGCTCGTCTATAAAAAGGCAAACCCGAACCCTTAAAATAGCCCGACTTGTTTGAAACAGCGGAAGGATGAAGCAAACACTCTCTGGGACACAGATGCTACTGAAAACCACCTTTATTTTCCATTCAGGTCATGTGACCGCCTTGTTATTCTTTGACACTAATGCAAATGTGAGTGAACGGTGATGCTGAATTGATTTGATGAACACATACGCACAGAACAAAAAAAATAAGGGTCTGACTACGCTTTTTATTCCTTCCAACTAAATCAGAGTTATTTAAACAGACTGCATGGTTTCATACACTTTTCTCCTTTTTTTCCCTGTGTGAATTAAACCATACTACAGCTGCAGTCTGTAATGAATTTTTTTTACTCAAACCAACTGACAGACAAAGATAAGCTTCAAAAGGAGTAGGTGGGTGTTGTAGACCTGTTGAAAACTATGAAAAACAAGTTCAAGAATTAGGTTGCTTATGTCAGACTTTTTCTGCTCAGTGGCAGCTGAATATAAGACGCCTTCGAACAATGAATCAAGAAAGTATTTGATGTGTAGATACACCACCACCACCACCAACCGCCGTGGCTCAAACCTAAGCGCCCGCCTGCGATCTTGAGACGCGCATACAGCGCGACTGCTGTCGCCTGGCTTCCAGCGCGAGCTTTGCTTTTCCGAGCTCCCTTCCAATCATTCTTGCGTGCGTGGAGACGTGACGTGTCGCCCTTCCAAATAAGAAACAGTTTTCACCGACCACATTAAACAACAAAAGCCGGAAAAAAAAAAAAGTGCTGGCAATGACCGGAGCTCGGGCGAAGAACTTCTCGGAACCCCTTTATTTTTACAGGCCGTTTGGAGATTCCTCTGTAATATCAAGTTCTATTCTTAACGCAAACGGGTGCCCACTCATCCTCGCCGCCCCCCTCCCCCGTCGCATTTGGCTTGCAGTCGGAGCTGGAGAGGGGAGAGCCGCAAACATGTTCTGTGACACACACAGAAAAAGTTAATGGAGAACACATTGTTCTTTTTTTAGTAAATATTTGCACAGTCATGTTTTTTTTTTTTGTTTTTTTTTTGTTTCCCGAAAACTGGACAATGACTGAACAGTTTCTGTCACGTGTGCAGTTTTGGATTTGGATACAACTCACCTATGGCATACTAAGGCCCACAGTGTGCTGGGTGACCAGATTGCCTTCACAGTTGGACACGGTGCACTAGGTACCTCTGAGTTAATGAACTACCACCTGTTCCATATTAAATGTCACTGCACATTCACGCCGTTAGAACAGGATGAGTTCAGCATTTCTGATTCTTTTTTTATTTTTTATTTTCTTTGCAACCATAGCTCTTGCAAAATCTCCTTTGTCTGAAGGCCACAGGTTCAAAGAGTCGTCTGTGGTCCTTCTAATCAAATACACAGATACAGACACACGTCTACGTCCCAACTCCTATTCCCTTAAGAGGAAACAAGTGCTCAATAAAAAAAATCCCAGATCAGGACTGATCAGTTTAATACGAGCAGACAGAGTCGGGGGGAACTGCCAGAAATGGAGAGAAAACCATGTGCAGAGCATCAACTGTCTGTGGGCCGTAACCCACAGGTTGGGAGGAAATAGAAGCCAGCTGAAGTTAGGACTAGCCTGGTGAATCTGTTTTCTCAGCTCGCACACAAACAAAGCAGAGAGGAGACACACAGATGGATCGGGCTGGAAGAAAGATGTGTGTTTATATCTGAAGCAAAAGGTGGGGGGTTCTAGCTGCAACTTGAAAGCAAGACCGCTAGCTTTCTATTTAGCGAGTCTCGGTAGGCTTACAGGAAAGCGAGGCTGACAAGACTCTTTACTGTTAAGCAACAGCTTCGGCTGCCATAAACCAAACCCCTCTTTGAAAATATACCAGATTACACGCGAAGCTACAAAAGGCACACCATCCCTTCCCTTTTGAGATATGGCTCATTGAACCTATTCCTCTAAATTAAATTCAAATGGTAGTAATGGTCACATGCAGGAAATCTTACATCAGATTTGTTGGGTCTTAGGAAATGTACCCAGAGAAAATGACTCTCATCTCCATTAGGTAGTTTGCCTCTTTTGTCCATTTGGTTCTGTTGGGTATAAATCCTCGCTTACAGTGAGGGCTGGTAAATGAGAGCGTGCTTCACTTAGCTCAGCTTTCAACTGACAAGTAACACTACAGAGCCTGCAAAGAAAGAACACATCCGTATGAGATTTTAACACGGCAACTCTGACATCATACTCTCGGCTCCGCTGCACTCTGCGCTCCATTCACACTAAGGCGAAGGCAGCGAAGAGGAACACAATCACTAGAGGGAAGTGACTGTGGATGTAGTGCGACCATGTGACTCACATGTTATCCCAACGGCTGCGGAGAGGAGGCCTGTGAATCATGGGACTCGCCTTACGATGCTCCCCCAGACACCGGCACTGCTCCCTGGGCTCTGAACGCAGACAGGGCTGACGTAAATGTGCTCCCTGCTGCGTTAGCGCCGCACCGCAGCTCGGGCACCCCAGAGGCTGCAGGCGCGATTAACGTCTTTTCAGATTCAACTCTTAAAAAAAAAATAAACAAATAGTAGTAATAACACGTTGAACAGCAACCTGTGTTTCATATGACACACCAGCGCTCCCTTTGGCGACTGCTCAAAGGTCCTATTGTTAACAAAATCAAACACACCGTTTAGACAGACATTGTATTCATATTGACAACTGTATGCCTTTGAGTAAATGTCACTTGGAGGAAGTTAAGCCAAAAACTTTTAATGGTTGGCATCAAACACTCGCCACACCCATTAACACATTTAACAATGTGTAGAAATAGAAACAGTATGTCCATTGTGACTCAGAAGCATTTGCTGTGCATCTGGGTATCTTAACACTGGCCTATTAGTTTTCTGCTGGCACCGTCTGCGCATATGTACTCATATAATAACTCAGCAGTGAGCTTGTTAATGCGGATCGCTCGCCGTCTCTCAACTCGGCCCATGTACTGTGTGTGAAGGCAGGTTGAGATTGAAAATTTCCAATTAATAGAGGACCTTTCTTGTCAGCGAGCAGGAGGCATGTGATACCTGTCACTCCGACCCAATCAGGAAAATATGCAGACGGTCTACGGTGGATTAGAAATGAGACGAGGGGAGGCAGGACGATCAAGTGGGGTCACTGCACTCCTCCTCCTCCTCCTCCTGCATTAGCTGAGGTCTGAAGCTCCTGAAACCGCAGGCACAGCTCTGCAGCCTCTTAAGGGGCACAGGCAGCCTAATCAAAATCAAATCATCTCCTTTTTTTTTCTGTCTCCACCTATCTTTTGGTCCTGAGAGAAACAATTACTTCTGGACTATGGAGGAAACCTGGGGGTCCTGGGTTCCTCAAGCTGCAGCAGCAACAGCAGCAGCAGCAGCAGCAGCAGCAGTCCAGTGCTTTAAAGTACTTTTATTGGATATCAGGGCTGGAGGAGAGTCCAAAGAAAATAGGCCTTATTCATTATTAGAGCCAGCTGTGGCTTTCCACATTGATGACTCATCCATTTTTCTTTCCCCACTATTCTTCTGCTCTTTTTCATGGTGTGGTAAAGATGGGTGGTGTGTGTCAGGGGGGGTGGGGGGGTGGGGGTGGTTCTCTTTTAGAGGACTCAGCCAAGTTGACAACGAGCCCATATCCACTGGTGGTTGTTTGTTTGGATTAAGGAGGGTACTGCTTGCTGCTTTAGTCATTCTCGTGCACTCTCTGCGCCACGTGGATTCCTTGCACGTTTTTTAACATCTTCACTCTCTCTCTCTCTCTCTTTTTTTTTTTTTCCCCCCTCAGTGCCGATAATAAAGACAGAACCTAATGATGAGTATGACTCTCTGGGGAATGTGGGGCTGTCCTTGCATTCAAAGCCCTACTACAGCCAGCCCAGGCTCGCCCCCATCATGCCTGTGGCTGATCCCGACGCCTGCCTGGTCGGTGGCTACCCTCCCTGCCCGCCTCGCCTTGCCGCCATGCCGTCGTCGTCCCCCAGCTCCAGCCCCACGCTGCACGACCTGTCCCCTGTGGCGTATAGCAAGTGCCTCCCCAACAGCCCCACCCACGCGGCGCCGCTCGGACCCGTGATATCCCCCATTCAGGACCCAGGCCACCCTAACCTCGCTCACCCGCCGTCACCAGACCACAACTCTTCCCTGGGGATGATCCAATCCCAAGGCAGCCCCAACCACCTCAACAGCCCAGGGCCGCATGGCTACCACCCCATCTACGCCAACAGCAGCCCCTCGTCCTCCCCGGTGTCCCACCCTTCTACTCCCGGCGGAGCCGCAGAGAGCCCATTTGTTCAAGCCTACAGTCCAAGTCAGGGGCAGGCGGCAGCCGGCTCAGCCCAGGTTGAAGGGAGCTCACCCAGCCTGCTACCTGAAGATGCCAGCCCCCCTGCATTGGCCATCACCGTCAAGCAGGAGCCCCAGGAACTGGACCAGATGTACCTAGATGATGGTGAGTTACTGCAAACAAACCTACTATAAGGTTCTATTTCACAATTATTTAAGTATGAGAGGCAGTTTGTCTACATAAAAGCTCTTCTTTATGGGCTCACTGTCCGTGCCAGAATCCGCTGTTTACGTAGCACGTTTCATTTATTTAACACCTTTGGCTTATCTGCAGGCCCTCACACATAGCCGCACCCCGCTGCACCTCTCAGTATTTCCTGATGAAACCCCGGCAGCAGATTTACGTCAGGTTTTGTTTAATTTTAGATTTATTTGCTTTTGGTGTAACGTACGCCCCGGCTCATGTTGTCCAAGTGGCTCCTGTACTTTAAAACAGTAAATTGCCTTGATGGGATTTTGAAACAATCTGTCAAAACATCAGAGCGCTCGGGTCGGCCGGGGTGCAGCTGAACGAAAACAGTGGCACACGCGCAGCAAACCAAACTGTTGACACAACGGCTAATGAAGGAAGCAAAACAATGGGTAGGGGTTTCCTGAACCGAACAGTAACCCCCCCTCCCGGGCCACCATTTTTCTGGGAGGGATGCTGGGAGGCGGGAGGCAGAGGCTTTGTTTTCCCGACTTTTTCCCCACGGAGTCCACACCATGTGGCTGTCGTCATCAGGGGAGACTGTGGGGTCACTGGGCTCCCTCTGGCAATGAAACCAGTCACACCCAAGGGACCATATGGTCGGGTTTATTGCCTCCTGTGTCCACCTCACGTTATGTCTCTCAGGTCAGCAGACTGTTATCTGTGTTAGCAGAGGCTCCACTTGTTGTTTTGATACATATTCATAGAACACATCACTGGCATCGGGCCAGTTTGACATGTCAAATCCCCCCTTGTAGCCTAATGGGGGGCACCTCCACATTGAACTCAGGAATACCACGCTTCCTGTGCACCTTTTGTTCAGTAAACCGATGCTGTGTGTGTGCGCGCTTGTGCTCATGCGCGAGTGTACCTCGTACGCACTTCACTCGACAGCTCTGGGAGCAGAGAGGTGATAGGCATGAGGGGACCAGGGGAGTTTTGCTGTGGGACTGTAATTGAGTTGAAATGCGGTTGTCAGCATATCTGTCAGTCTTGATGAATCCCATTAGTCCTCACCTCATAAACAGACAACCCAGAGACACGAGGGATGTGCGTCTGTTACCGGCTCTATAAGCCGATTTCAAAACCTTTTCTTTACTCTTTTACTCCTCTTTCTTTTTGTTTAGCTTGTAGCGCTGCTGCATTGTCTGGAAATGTAATTTGAAACAGCACTGCTCATTTCAACTTCTTTCTCACTGTTTTTAATAGTTATTGCTTGGCAGAAGCTTTCTTTTCAGCATTAATTGAATAAAGTGAAACCGTAGTTTTATGTTGTAATTTTCTAATACGTTTGGCAAAGGGTCCTTTTACACCAGCCAGATGAATTTATACTGTATGTACATAGCACTGCTAATGCAAGCAAAGTCATATAACCTTGTTTACCTTCCCGCTACTCCATCCGCTGTCACTTTAGCGAGCTCAGTCTATCTTCAACCCGGTGGCCAAATGTGTTCAGCCAGCGATTACAGCTGCATTAGGGACGCACAGGAATGCGTATTGATTGACCGAGGACAGCGAGGCAGCCCCTTGAAAACCTCAAATGCGCTGCCGCTTTGCATCACCTAACGTCTGCGCAAGCATCTGTGGTGAGCTTCTGGAGTCCTGGTAAGTGTGCGGTGGTAACAGCATACTGCAAAGGCATCTGCTGCTCCCAGGCCCGGCCCTATCCCAAACCCCTCAAATGAGCCCTAAGCTAAAATAAATAAGATCGGAAGGCAGCTCACGGGGCGTCCCGCTCCCCGTCTGCACGCATTACCGCCGTGTGTTAGCGAGCTCGGCGCTCCATTAGAGAAGGAAGACAAGCGGATGACCTCACCACAGCAGCAGTGATTTAACGCCAGCCGTGTAGAATAGCGTTCCTCCTCGGCAATCGGGGACCGGTGATTTGGAGTCTGCGGGAGCACACTTGATCTTCCCCAAGAGTGGTGCGCCTCCCACGCTCAAACGCTGAGGCCTCCGGCTCTCATCAGCCAGAGGAAATGTGTCTCTCTGGCCAGGCCTAGCTTTTACACAGCCCCTGAGAAATCGCTCAACTTATCAACGGTGAGCTACTGTACCGCAAGGAACTGAGCGAGCATGGAGGGAGTCTGAGATGTAAACCCCCCCCCAACTGCCATACTCAAGTCTACAATTTAAACTGCTAAACTCTTCCCAGTGCTGTGATAGAAGCCCACTAACTACAGCGTGAGGCAGGAGGTGATGATTCTGGTGTCTTCAATTTACTTTTATGGGAAGAATCCAGTTGGCAGCCGGACTGAGCACCGGTTTTCACTCAGCGGCATGTCAGTTCTCACCTGCTACTGTCTCACTTCTCATAGCGGGAAGAAAGACCGCGGACCAGCGCGGTTTAGAGCAAAAGAACAGGGCGAAACACACGCTGCAGAAAGACCATGCCTCGTTGCATTGTTGACTCACTGTCGTAAACAACTCATGGTGGGGCTCACATAAAAGCCAGACGGTTCATACTTACTCACAGGCCACTATCTGCATTTTACGAGGCACATGACTTGCGAGAAAGCATGTCAAATGACATCAGGGTATGTAACAATAGAATTTATGAAAAACACAGCCTGCAGCGTTCGCCTTGTTAGCTGGACCAATTAAGCCAGAAATAGAAAAGCTGAAATGACGGCATGTTTTGTCACACGTCTGAAGGAGCAGCTCTGGTGACATAACACCCTCCTCTTGTCTTAATCAGCCACACGTACACATTTAATGTAGGTCATTTTGGAAAGCTCCGCTCACATATATTCAAACTTGGTGTTTATAGGTGTTTTGAAGCGGATGAGTGTATGCGTAACGCAGAAGCGCTGGCTGACTGCGCTCTGCGTTTTGGTCCTGCGAGGTTGCTGCTGCTGTTGCTGCTGTGTGTCCTGCCTCATTAGCTGCCGCCGTGATGGGTGATATCATGAAATGCAGCGCACAGCAAAGGAACTAGTGCTAATCAGAGAGCTAGATTTCTACCAGCTGCCTCTCTGGGAAACAGAGGGCCCTTATTCCCCCAAAATAAGAAAAACACAGGGCACGACGCGGCCTCTGACGATTTCTGACATTTGACATATGTGCTCTGATTGCCTTGTGTTTCAGTGTGCTTTTCCTTGGGATTGTTTCCTCCTCAATTCAAGGCCGGCGCATTTGGACCTCTCTGCAAGTCTTGTTTTCTCAAACTGAAAACAGAATTGTTGTTGAGTGTACTTCCCTACTTCCCTCNGATGCAAAAAAAAAAAAAAAAAGTAATTTTAACCTTCCTGAGGATCTCCGTCCACCACCGATGCTTCTGAAGGCAACTCGAGGCATTCCTCATGGAAACTTTTACACATCCTGGCAAGTTGCCCAGACCCCAGGACTCCGCAAAAACCCTAATGATGATTGAGAGCGCGTCCACACCACGCTGAAAACATGCTGAGTCGCTAACATTGGAGTGTGCCGCAAGGCTGGATTGGAGTGGGGGTGGGGGGGCAGAAGACTGAGAGGATTTAAGGGGGGAAGGGTGTTCATTAAAGTGGAGGGTTGAAGTGTCTAATGGGACTCACTAAAGCACGGCTGCTCCTGTACGTTTAGAGAGTACGGACTGTATGTGCGTGAGTGTTTGTCTCCGTTAGTTGCCGGTAGAGTCAGCTAGATGCCGGAGTGCTGTAAATGACGGCGTGTACTTTCACAGTACTCCACTTCTGACCCGCTGGCCTTTTGGGAGCAGGTCAAGCTCCAGCTAATAGTGTAAAGAAAGAAGGGCTGTCTTGTGGTTAAGTGCAATGCCTAGAACAATGTCTCCTTCTTCGCAAAGGGATATTGACGGGCACAAGAAAAAGCGTGATGGCTTTTTTATTATTTATGACTACAAATAGCATGTGGACATTTTACTATTATTGTTACTGCTGCCTCCTCGTATTAGGAACTGCGTTTTCCTGGCAGAGGGAAGGTATAAGAAAAAGTTCGGACTTGCCGGAGAAGTTTTATAGCCTTGGGAAAAATTAATAGGTGGGTGCACTCTCGAATTGGCCTTCGAGAGCCATTGACCGCCTAAGCTATGGAATCGACAACTGCCCGTTTGGGATCCGGAATAGATTTGATTCAATTTCTGCTCGTTACAATTAAAAATCATTACTTTTACTGCGCGAAGTGAGCAGCTTTGGCTCTTATTACCCATTATCAGATAACGCGAACCTCGCTGAGTACTTGAAGGAGCGTGCTCTGTGGTAAATATGGAGATCTGCGCGGCTCAGCCTGTTAGAGAGAAGTTTAAGTGAAAGCCCTTTTCACTCGATTGAATGTGTTAATTGTGAGATAGCTCTGGAAAAGAGCATCATAGCACATTGTTGGCAAAAAAAAAACAAAAAAACAACTCTTTATACCCTGTAGCAGCACGATTGGAAACATTAAGTAATTCTCATAAAGCCAAAAACTGTGGTTAAACATGTAGTTACCACCGTAGAAACCCAGAAATAGACGATCATCTCTGCAGTTGGGTGGCGGTGATTTGGGTTACCTTTAAATCTCTTATGTCATTCTTTATTATCTCATCTCATTGACTCCTGGTTTTGATCAGATGTGGGTTTTTTTTGCTACATATTAGGAACCCACTCAATTATACACACCATTGTCCAAGATTGCCTGCAGTTTAGCACATAATTGGATCTAAGTGGTTGCATATGATAGTGGCAATGGGGTCATCGTATCCGTGCTTTGATTTATAGCTCTTTGTTCAACCATTTTTTATTTTTTTTTATATTATTCCTTTTGATAAGTGCAGCAGGCTGAATCTGCGAGGGTTCAATGCATTGAACTTGGCTTTGAGCTCGCCTGTGTGCGCACCCTCAACCCTGGCAGCTGAGCCAGAGGATCTGGTCTGGTTTCAGTCGCTCCGTCATAATATCCACAGTCACTGAGAAAGAATGTGTCTGCTGAAAAAAAAGAAAAAAAGTTAAATTATCTAAACAAATTGGCTTTCTTTTGTGTCTGGGATCTACACGCGGACACATTTAGACCGGGGGCTTTGATTCTGATTTTCAACGGGTTTCGCGTTTCCGTCGCCAAATGGTAAAAATGTGTGACGCAGGAGTGCTACTGGGAAGATTTGCGTCTTATTTCGTTGCGCTGAAAGCCAATTTGAAAGCCAGTCACCTGGCACCAACAGCTGAATGAACTTAAAGTGAAATATACAATCAGATGCAATAGAATAAAGCATAAAGCCACTAAGTAGATGCTTCCCTCTCTCCAGACTCATTTGAGCCTATTCACTATATAGGTATATTATTCAGTTCATCGTACGTCATGTATTTCTTATAGTTTTCCCTGACACAGCCATTTAGAGGCTCAGTTTATGTGGCTCACATTCTGAGGTTTGGGAAACGCGCGCTGAATAGCCGCCGAGCCACACGGATCACAGCGGGTCAGGACTCAGACAGGGCCTGCGGCTTGGCCATGATCTTAGAGTGTATATCTGTGATCGTGGAGCTACCACCTCGCGCCGAACACTCTCATTACTGAATCATAATATAACAAATGTCAGTGTGGTTGACTGCCCTGACAGGGTGAGTCTCCTTTCCCCAGAAGACTTGCTCCTTGGTAAAGACTGCATTTATGCTGTGATTTCAGCCTCGTCCAAGTTCTTATCTGTCTGATTTCTGCCATACATTATCTCATATGAAGGTTGCTTTGCAAAATGCATTGTTCACAAATGTGGTATGTTATTAGTTATTAGTGGATGACAGTAACGATGCTGGTTTGTGTATGACCTGAACAATATTCTGTACACATTCAGGACTTCTGCATAAAACACTGTTCCTCTACGGAGATAGCTGATCTTGCAGTGCACACCGCAAACGTTGCACACTCACAGAAACCATAAATTCGCCTTGAATCTTTGATATTTCCTCCTGGCATTAAAAAACATGAGCACATGGAAAACTCATACAGCGTGCACATGCTAAACATCATACAAGCACAGTTGATTTGCACAAGGACTGTTTTCTCTTTTGGCGTTCGAGAGGGAGTTCAGAGGTCAGGATCAGCTTCTGGACGGTGGGCCCCGGAGCCTCGCGTCGCTCAAGGACACTTAAGCGGTCGCAGACAGTTGAACGCGGCTCAAAGAAGGGATCGTAATGTCCTCCACAGCAAGCAGCTCGCTCCGAGTGGTTGTATTGAGAGGATATAAATACCTGCGGCATCAGTAAACAGGAGCAGGTCTCCATCCCAGACCACTTAATAACAGCTCCCCATCTGAAATTCGTTAGCTCAGTGAAATAGTATCCTGTTGCGACGGATGTCAACAGTGGAGTCTGGTCCAGCTGGGTGGGATGGGGAAAGCCGTTGGGTTTTCGCAACTGCTGGCAGATTCCGCCTCGCCGGCTCCTCCACGCACAAATACCTCAGAAAATGGAGAGAGAAAGAGTGAGAGAGAGATAGACGTGAAGAGGAAAAGAGAGGAGGAGTGGGCGTCAGATAGATAGTATAAGAGAGGATG
The DNA here is from genome assembly GCA_030220025.1 of Chelon auratus. Taxonomy (NCBI): domain Eukaryota; kingdom Metazoa; phylum Chordata; class Actinopteri; order Mugiliformes; family Mugilidae; genus Chelon; species Chelon auratus. The sequence continues at coordinate 49,936 of JASGAT010347061.1, forward strand.
AAATATGGATGCAGATATAAAGAGTGAGAGCAGAATCTGACCGTAAACCAAATGCACATGTTGCTCTTTTATTTTTAGGGTCCACTGACAAATTACTCTAAACACAAGCAGGTTAACATAAATTGAAACTGCCAAAATAAATAATTATGCCCAAGATTACGATATTCATGCAATCCTCTGTCGGTCTGTCACATGACAGTAAGAGAGCTAGAGATACATATGGTATGCATGCTGTATCGTTTGGGCCTAAAACAGAGGGACAGCCAAAGGTATAAGGTGTTTTTCTCTGGGGTTTCAAGTCTTTGGGGTCAAGGGACTCTCATGATGTCCTCACATCCAGGAATATTCAGCGAGCATGAGAAGAAGCAGGTCAGCCATAGAAATAAAGGAGACAGAGACACAGACGGACTAAGGGAGAGAGAGAGAGAGAGAGAGAGAGAAAGGGGAAAATCTGAGGTGGAAGAAAGTAGCATGCAATCTTGGTGACTTTCCCTGGCAGCTTCTCCTACTGCCCCTGTTCTTCACACACACACACACACACACACACACTCAAACACACAGACACTACGTGCTCCTTTCACAGCTAAAGCTGTTAAAACCAAAACACTAAAAGTCAAAGAAAGGAAAACACGGTCGAAGTTAAAGATCACATTTTCTACCTCTCCCATCGGCGGCCGCTCGCAGCGCCGTGGCTTACCGAGCAGTGGATGAATGGGTTTACTTCAGGGGAGGGAATGATCATAACCACTGAACTGTAAGTGTCCTACTGTTGACATGTGACCCATGGTTGCTGTAAATCCCAACTGGTCCCCCGGCTCCCCGATTGTACCGAGCTTCAGCGCAGATCCGAGTCAAAACAACACACACACACAAAAAAAAGGAAACCCTTTCACGCTCAGCAAGTCTTTATAGCGTGAGGCAGATAAAATGAAGAAAGACTACTCTGCCGCTACACGCATGTCAAAATAAAGTGTTTATGGGACTAAATAGATTTAAGGTAAGTGAGTAACCAACACCAACAGCGACAGCCATAAATTAAAAGAAGAAAAATGAATGAAAGTCCTTTTACAACGACGTAGCATGAATATTTATGTTTTTGTGAATGCAAGCTACGCCACAAGACAATTTTACTTTTACTTTTTCTTCATAACTTACTGTTTTCATAATCAGGGCCCTGAGATCTAGCGAGTGGACTATGGGTTAACGTTTTGCTCGTCCGTCTCGAGATGTCTTAGAGAGTTTTATCACATTTCTAAGCAGATTTAAACACAGCTATGGACAAGTTTTAATGAATATTGCTGTACTACATTTTAATAATGTACCCTTTATAAAGAATTTAAGTTGTAACTGATTTGTCAGTTGGATTAAAAAATGGTTTATAGGTTATATGCTACTGATAAAAGAAATTGACTTTTGAGTGTGAGAAAAAAAAAACATATGGTAAGCATTTATTAATAACTTTTAAGTAGCCAAGGAGCATTGGTAAATTATTAATTAACTATTTCTAAGGCCATTATCTACAACACTTCGTAAAAGGATATCCTCTCACACGGAGCCATTGTTTCTGTGCTCTCGAACTGAGAACGCACTGTTCTGTTAGACCCCTATTTCTAATTCTAATTCTTTCTGCTCACGTTGTAAATCAGCCGTGTGAACTCTGCAGCAGAGCCGGAGTTGGAGAGCTCTGCTCCTGAAACCCCGTGCGAATGAAAATGTCACGTACCTTTTAATTAGATCAGTTGGATTTACTGCACGGTGCAGAGCAAAAACAGCAGGCTCTACTTTCTGTTAAAGTGTTCGAGTGGCAGCCCACCCCCACCCCCCACTCCCTAATCCACTGCAACTGTTAAACCTATACGAGTTGAAGCAGCACAAACAGAAGCAGGTGAAAATGTGGCTCTGTGATTTACAGGTGGTAGAGAGCGCCTCTCTCTCTTCAGTATCTCTGGTGGAAGAGCCGCTCTGCCTTCACCTTTTTGGCTCTGAGACTGTCTGGGTTTCCTGACAACTCTATAGTCTCCAGATGGATGTGAGATTGCCTGTCTATGAAAATCAAAGCAAGGTCAGGGGTGTTGGAAAGGAGATAAGTGCAGCCTTTGCCAAGATTGGTTCTCTGCGCCTTCCTTCCAACGCGAATAAGTCCATGATGTGCCCTGAGGAGACCCCCTTCTTCTGTGTCCTTGAATCCCTGCAGGTGTTGAGGATTTAGAGTTGTAGGGCAGCGCTCGGGGTCAACAGACAAGAGTGTTAATCAGATCACTCTCAGCTGCAGAACAGAGTCGGATCGCTGGAGCGCTGCGGGGATGTCGAAAAGAGAGAGGCCGTCTTCTTGTGCGCAGCGGGAGCGTCTTTAAGATTTAGTTACCTTTAGTGTCCTATTCAGGGCCTTTGCTGTGGATTTAGGAAAACGCCTGTAAAAATCCTCAGGCACTGGATCACTGGAACAGTTTTATCGCAGCATGCCATCCGAGACGAACTGCACTGAACGATCAAACCGGATCAGTTTGGTTTGAAGCAACTACCAATGACCAGCTGGCTTCTTTGCAGCAGATGACAGCCAGGAGAGTCAATGCTTTTTTCATGGGTGGCAAAACAGACGGGTAGACAAAGGACACGCCACTACCCACGCACACGGCGAACAACACGGAGGAAGCCTCTCTGAGCCATCTATCCTTGATGGATAGTAAACAATAAAGCATGCACTGACGTAAGCCTTTTTGGACGCCGAGAGCGTCGTCTCTCTACGTATAAATAAGGGGAAAGCAATTCTGAAATCCCACATTTCAGCTGACAGGCAACAGGTGATTTAAAGAAGGACACGACAAACGCAGTTGTAAATTGTATTACACGCAGGTGCGCGGCCAAATTCTCACCCAAAAGGGCTGCAGCCTATCTATGATCGTTTCAATATGCTCATACTTCAGCTCCGATTGCTGTTTTTTTCTTCTTTTTTTCGAAGCCGGCGAACTCTCAGGCCGGGCCTCCGCGCGCGCATACGTTTCTAATCCAGAATCAATCATGGCCCGTTTATCAGACGGCTGAGTTATTTTACCATAAACCCACCGGTAATGAGCCGTGCAAAGAGTTTTAATGCGTCTGCTTTCATATCTCACTCGCCGAGATGTGCGTGTTTCGCTCGGTCTGGAGTCTTTTTCGGGGGTTTTGCTGTTTGCTTTATGCATGTGTGCCTCGCTAGCTGTGCGAAACTGAGCTTTTGATTTCTTGAGGTCTTAAGTCATCATCCGTACACACAGAAGCTCTTAAGCGTCTTACTTTTATGTAGACTCTTGATAAACACTTTGATTGTCGAGCCCTGTTGTGGTGTTCCTTTCACTGTAACGAAAAGAAGTGCAATTTATCGCAATCAAGCGGCTGAGAATGTGTAATCAAAATAACTGAAAGCACAATGTTTAGCTAAGACAACACTTGTCGGTCAAACAATGTGGGCAGTATGGCATCCTTTTCTTCTCCCCCCCAAAACTAGACTATATTTTAATCTGCAAACATATTTTCTCAGCACCATCCACGTGATGTCTTGCTATTGTGAAATGCTCCCATATATTCTTCGAGCAATGCATCGGCAAACTGTTTGCATGCTTGCAATTAAACCAGATTCTTCGTCTGTGTTTCCATTGCTGTCATACTGTACATTCAAAAGCCTGTCGCAGTATATTTTTTATTGTTATTGAAAGCGTTGGAGTCTGTAACAACTGCACGCCAAACTCCGAGCAGCCCCGTGATGAGGGCACTGGAGAGCAGCTCCAACCATGTAAACACCTCCCCCTCATCCTCCCCGGAGACCGACCTCGAGCGAGCACACCCGCGGCCTCCTGGGCCCCGGGAGGAAATGAGAGGAGGAGGAGGAGGAGGAGGAGGAGGAGAGGGAAGTGGCAGGCTCGCAAAGAGAGACAGAGCGAGGTGAGATAGGGAGAGGCAGAGCACACCAAGCAAGATCAAAGACAAAGGTTCTGCAGCGCTGCAGCCAAAACAAGCACACCAGTGGCGGGGCTTTCAGTAAAAGTTGTTGTCTTTAGCTTTCTAATTTGGGACACTGCTGTTTTACTGTTCTCCAGCCTTTCTAGTAAATTTGTCTAGGTTTAAGTGATTGTAATCTGGGCTCGGCAGACGCTTCAACTCTCCCGGGTCAGGTCATTTGGTTCGACTTTAGGCCCGGCTCATCTGAGTTATAAATCACGCGGAGGCTCACAGGTGGAGGTTAGAGCCCAGCTCCACTTTGTCTCTCCGCATGAGGCACAGAGAGCATGTCATGGTTATTTCTCAAAGCTGCCCTCGGCTCACTCGTCCAACCGAGCCAGAGGCCCTCATCTAAAAACAGCAGCAGACATATTGATCGGGAATCTGTTCAGCGACATCAGAGCACTTACGGTTTACACTCTGTACTTCGTTTAGCTTTCTTTTCTCCTCATCCCTTCAAAGGATGGATGGTTTCAGTTCTCTCCTGGCCGTACCTGCACAAGTCCAAAATCCAAATCCTAGGTCTCTCTCTTTTCTTTAGGCCTTTGTATTCCTTTCGGAACATAGGCCATTGATGAATCGCCTTAGTTTTCATCAATGTTTCTGTAATCCTTTTTATCCACGACACGGGGGATTGGCCCATGCGCTTTACCAGAGCCCTGTTGGTCAGCATTACCTGCTTCCACCTCTCACGACGAGGACGTAGGGATGGGTTTTGAGAGGCGTGTTGTTTTGAATCCTAGGTAGGGAAATATAAATATTGGTAGCTGGCAATCACGTGAACATTCGAACCGTTTAAAATGTCTTCTTCTGCTGTATTTCCAGGCAGATTTGATGCTCCAGAGCGGGCTGAACCACTTTGCAGTTTTACCGTTTACATTAGCACTTTGGGCTATGTGAACACATATATCTTACAGGATCATTTATTTAGTATAAAAACTGTTATGATGGAATACCTGAATGATTTCAATAGGGTTTAGGAAATATTGTCCAAATGTAGTTAGTGTCCCAGAGCATCCCACTTCTTCTTCTTCTGCTTCTTCTCCTTCTTCCTCTTCTTCTTCTTAGATCCAGATGTGGAACAGGTTTTAGACAAATATGAAGTCAGTGGTTCTTGGACCAAAAAACTACACAAATGTAGTAACCCTAAACCTAACCCTAACCCAACTAAATGTTCATTGACTATTTTACATGTCAGCGTATGTCAACCAATCAGACTATAATGGAAAAGCTCAATTCGGATTTGAAATGAAGTATTATTAAATGTCACTTTTGTTAATAGCTGACTGAGATACATGCCGCTGCTTAATCAAGCTGCCAGTGTCAAATCTATGAATCTCATTAGTGGTTCTCACATCTTTCAGTCTCTCCACGACTCTCCATCTAAATCTTAAACTTCCTGCTGCCGCTTTTCAAGTCAGCAGCGCGAGGAGGTGGCCGGCCGCAGCCTTGGGCACCAGCAGCGCCTCCGCGGTACCACACGGGCTGCTGCGGGGCAGTTGTAAAAACCTCAGTTCTCAGAGTAAACTCAGCTTTGTCTCAAAACAAACTCTCTCTCTCTCTGCAAGCCATCTCTCTCTCTCTCTCTCTCTCTGTTTTTTTCATCTCTCTAGCTGCTCTGTCAGTTGCAGAGACTGAGTGCTTCCATATGGGAAAGCTTGGGGCTTCACACATCAGCCTAGCTGTGGGGATGAAATATACTGTCTGCACATATCATCACATCATTAGGCCCAAAGGGATCCCTGCGATGGATTAGAAGCTGTCTACCTGTGAGGCTCAGATGAATTTATGGAGCACTTTATCATGATGAAGCATGAGTGGAACTCTTTGTCTCTTTCCATTTGTGTTTATCTGGTGGGAATAATGATTGTGTCTCCCTCCATTTCCCTCGGCCTCTCTCGCCGACTCCATCTTGAGCTCTCCGTCTGTGTCACGCGTGCGTGTGTTCCGACCTTCGACCCCTCCCCGGTTTTGACACCGCTGATCACGAGCGGAAGATAAGTGACGCTGTCCGAGCCTCTCCAGCCTCCAGCCGCTCCAGCCGTGTGTGGGAGGCAGCAAATTGTCCATTAAGTGTTTCTGCTGAGGCCGAGAGAAGATTTGATATAGTGGGGAAACAAAAGTAATATGTACCAGGAAATTCAATTGTCTCTCTCCAGCAAGTTTGAGCTCTAGTTTGGCTTCCCAACCAAATCAATTTCACTTGGAAGGACGAGTTCAGATGAGGTTTAACTGAGAGTCTGTGTCTTTTTACCCTCTCTGAGCTCTGGCACAGACTTGATGCCAGCGTTTCTCTGTGTTTACATAAAAGTCTTTCTATGACTCAGACGAACTTCCTCACATGCTGGTGAGAGTGCCACAATAGAAGGAAGCTACCTCTTCTTTCTCACAAAGCCGGTGGGGTACTACGGGAGGTTTGAAAAAGCATAGGAAACGTCGCCCTCCTCCACAGTGTGAAGGTCCTCGACCTTAACACTTCTACGCTTTATTCACGTAGTGAAAGTAAGAGGAGTTCAGGAAGGTGCCCCTCAACTCTTTCAGTATCAAGAGACTTCCAAGTGAGAACAGAAGTCGGTGGCAGGAAGCCGCCGTTACAACCTTGAGTTCAGAGGTCGTGTTTTGGATAGTCAGCTGAGAGAAGCCGGGGGTTAAGCCACTGCCCGTCGGGCCATTGCCTCTCAGGCCTGGATCCGAGGGGAGGAGATCGTGTTACGACAGCAGGAACCTCCAAGAAGCTCTCAGGCCTCAACGCCCTGCATCTCTCCAGACCACAGGGCATCCTCTGTTCTCCGAGGAAGCCCGGCTGTTATCGAACCCCAGTGCGCAGCGCTCTCCTCTAACAATGCTAACTAAATCCCCAGTGCGGTTCAGGTTCGCGCTGAACTCTCAGAGCAGCCAAATGAACTCATAGCGCCCGTGCTTGGATTACTGGATCATAACCAAATCATAGCACTATAGCCGTTTGTTTGTTCTTCGTCAGTCAGACTACGAAATGCAGAGCATATAAACTGTTATATTATCTCCGCTCAGTGTGTTCGCTATCATGTTCTTGTTCTTGGGGGTGGATGTGGGTCAGGGTTGTGCTTACAGTTTGTAGCTCTAGCAGTTCCTCTGTGATGCAAGGGTTTCTTGGTTCTATAGTCTCATAATCAATAGGTTTCCTTTATATATTCTTTCATTTTGGGATGTTAAATTGCAAAAAATCATCAAATCAGAACCCCCTGCAAAGCTTTTCCACTTGCTGTGCGCAGTCTGGATTCAGAGCTCTCCTGCTGAACTTCCGTCCTGATATTAACCTCACAATTATCAGGATCCTGACTCATAGTAATGTAAACCTCTCCCCAGTGACAAGTCTTAATATCTATGAATGCTTTACTCAACCTGGAGTTTAGATTAGGTTTATCTTTTCACCAGAAAGTTTAGAAAAGCAGCAGTCGCCTGCATTGTTCAGGTTTGCGTCACACAAACCGAGGTACTCTGTTACCCCTCCTATCAGGCTGAATCAAAGTTACGGACAGGCTGTGTTAGCGGCTGCAACATTTATTCAGCATGCAGTCACACCCAGGGGAGACCGGGGGGGGGGGCTAGCAATGAGCCACTTTCCCCTCACAAAGGAGCTGAATTGTCCGTTGAACCACTCGGCAGTAAAGCGCGGCCATATTTTTGCCGTCACTCTAACACCTGCCTGAAATAGATCTCCAACCAGCCGCCCAGCCTCGAGTACGAGTCCCGACAGGTCTCAACTGCGGTTTACGTACTGCACTGGCAGCACGGCTAATAAAGGATGACACTCTGTTTAACTAAGACTAGACGGGCAC
>JASGAT010347069.1:0-12404 GCA_030220025.1 Chelon auratus
CCAGTTTGTCCCTCAGAATCACCGGCTGGATGGTGTTGAACGCACTGGAGAAATCAAAAAAGGTGATTCTCACAGTGCTGCCGGGCTCTTCCAGGTGAGAGAGAGCTCGGTGTAGCAGGAAGATAACGGCGTCCTCCACTCCAACATTTCCTCATCCTTCATGAGAAGTACAGTCCTTGATGAGACTCCTGCTACAAGTCGTGCTACTTGATTTACCTCCTACGAACACTGAACGCTGCGTTTCAAAGAAAAGTATTTCCAGAGAGGGTTACAGAGTTTATAGCATTGGATGAACAGCTTTTGTTCATATGTGGACTAGAGAACACGGGTTTCCTGGAGCTAAGGTACAAGCTACCCTCTCCACACTACATTAACTATTTATTGGACTGAATCCAGTCACGTTTATGAGAATACAATGACGAGAAGAAAAGCCTTTATGTAGGCCGATAGTGAGTAGTAACCACAGTTCCAGTAGGTACCTGACACATCTTTGCTGGAGCATGAGTGCAGTAACGTCCTCCCTTTGTGTGTCCTCAGGCATGGCGAGCTGCATCCTGCTCTTCGAGAAGATCATCCCCTTCCTCTCTGGGAAAAGCACCATAGCACTGGACTCCTCGGCTGTCCAGAAAAAGAAGACGCAGTAACAGTGAGACGGAAAGACCGCGTCCTGTTTTTTTAGGCTTGGATAATGCTCTTATCATTTATTTATTTTCCCTTTCGTCATTAATACATAACCACTGGTGTGTAGAGCTCCTGTTGTGTGTTGCATTTCAGGTTTGCTGCACAATGTGAAACAGGCGGAACAGCACTTTTACTGTAGCTTGACAGTATTTAGTAGACTAAATACGCCTGTCCATGTGAAAATCACTTGCATAACTACTGTAAGTGTTGGCTTATGAGACCAAAGATGTGTGGGAGTTACAACCCAGCTGCAAATGAACACACATGAGGAGTTTTTGCATCGCCTGCACACACATTAGTGGCATCAGGAATTAGTGACGAGAGGACGGGGAGCAATAATTAAACATGTTGCTTCACACAGAGGCACAGACACTAGATACTTGATTTTAATATTTAACTGGTATTAATTCAAGTACATATGTTAATATGTTTTTTTTTTTTTGTTTGTTTTTTTTTACTTTTGGTGTCAGGAAATATTATCAGTAATGCTCCATGTAAGATGTAAGAGCTGCCGTTGCTAGGAGACAGACTGCCAGTGGTGCTACTGACACCAGCCCTGTTGAGATGTGTGTAATCTACAAACATTGGTGTTTATTTACCCATAAAAAAACACAAACGGTTAGTGATTCTACATTTAAATATGCTTTAGGACTAACTTTGCAGTTTGGTTTATATTCTAAGATAAATGTAGAAGCTAGCAAGCTAGGCTAATTAGCAAATGAGACCAGGATTTGGAGCTTCTTCAGCTAGATTATTCGGTTTTAGACTGTTTATTTGGTTTTCTTATCGGCTCACTTGGCTCAAGGTCTCGGCGCCCAGTTTATGAAATTTGCAGCAAAATTCCTACTGACCCCCAGAGTCAGATATGAGCACAAAGACGTGATAAACTGTACTTTTCTATTCAATGTGACCTACACACCTTCTGAACAAACCTCTGTAAATCAGCTCTGAAAACACAAAAAGAAAAAATCGCTCCTCAAAGTTATGCCACGCCAGTCTTCTGCACATTCACGGGTAGATTACAAGCATGAGCTGCTGCTTTGAATTTGGAATTTGAAATTTAATGGAGTGCGTTAGCAGTAAAGCTAGCTTCTGAGGCAACGCTAGCCACAGTAGAGCAACAAGCTACGATAGGTTTAAGATGGAGGCCAGTCAAATGAAGAGACAATCTGATGCCTTGTGTACTTTTAAGTTTTGCCAAATTATTATTACATTTTTTTTTTCCTTATTTATATCACATCAACATTGTCCAAAGCGCAAGTTGATGGAAATGTATGAAAGTGAAGGCAAGTACTGTTAAACTGACATGTTTCTTCGAAGGTGTCAAATACAAAATGTGAAAATATTTTAACCTAAAATGAACAGAAATGATCCAAAGCCCCGCCAGAATAAAGTGGTAAATATGCAGTTAGGCTTAAGCACTTAAATTTGTAATTTTCTCTGAGTTGTTTGAGCATTTGAAATTTACATAAATAAGGGCCTCCTGCTGGAAGCTCTTTTATTTTCATCACATTTACAATCACATAACATAACTGCACAAAGATATTTCTTTAATGTCGACAGGCCAAGTTTCATTCCTAAAAAAAAAAATACACTATCTAGTCCCAGTATAAGATAAGCTAATAGCACTTTGTTCTCTTTTAAGTTTAAAGGGGCACAGACTTTTGGTGGTTTGGTGTATTCCAGTTAAAATAATGTAGGTGTACTATACATTTATATGTTCCCACTTTGCACCAAAGTGGCTGCATGACACTTAATATATAAACACTGGGTTAAGAAGATTATATTTCAGCTCTAGGACACATGTTCTGCTTAGATGTTTTCTTTTTAGACGACCAAAGATTTTACCACCTGTTGAATCTTTACATTTGAATCTGGTAATTTGCTGTACTGTCTGTACTACTGGCACAGAGTTGGTGTTTTTCCGATGGGTTTTTGTTTGTCGGTTTCTTTTCTTCATAACATTTTACGATCAAATATGCAGCTTTTAATTGATTGTGAACCAATGACATTAGTAACCTCTACAGTCTGGATGACAGAATGATGATAAGATGTGATTGAAATCATATTTTCTTACGGTACTGACTCACATGTGATGACAAGTTTTGTATAGTGTAAATGCATTTTTAATACCTTGAGTGAAAGATTTTGATTAAATTTGTTTGTAAAAGGCACATAGTCATGGTTGTCATTCCTTATGGTTGTTATTTTACTGAAATTTCTAAATGTGTTTGCACACTCTGCTGACTCCCTGATGGCAGTGGCCTCTTTTAAGCGCGGTAATCCTCTGTGCCACCGAGTGAAAATGTTTCAGGAAATGGTTTGAGGAGCACAACAGCGAGTTCAAGGTGTTGATTCGGCCTCCAAATTCCACCGGCCTTAATACAAGTCCAATCCATGATCCCGTCCGCACCTCGCAACTTTCTGCTGCTAACGTCTTGGCTTCAGATAGCACAGCACACCTCCAGAGGTCTAGCGGAGTCCATGGCTCAGCGAGTCGAGGACGTTCAGGTGGAAAAAGAGGCACCTGCACAATATTAGGCAGGTGGTCATAATATAATGGCTGATACAGCATATACATTGTAGTATTTGTATATTTTTAGGCAGTATCTAACAATAAAAATGTAAATATTTTGTATTAAAATCAGAACAAATGGCAGTTAATCTCCTGGCTGAGGTTTGGATTATATCAGAAAGAAAAAAAAAACATAAAATCCCGTCAGCCTCTAGAGACCACATGTTATCGGTTACACAACGCGACCTTCGTGCCCCCACACATCTCACACTGACTCAAATACCAAGCAGAAGCTGCTCTGTTCACCCTGCAGCATAGATTACATTCAACACATAAACAACATTTGACAAACATGCCCCTGACTGCACACGGCTGACGGATGGGAATGCACGGAGAGAGAGCGTATGGATGTCAATGCTGAGCTTGGAAAAAGGTTTACGTTAATGATTCACCGGGGTACTGATGCACGCTAATGACCTCCCCTGGCAAACAGAAGGAACTGACTTGGTTGGTATGGTGTAACGAGTCGTTTGTGCAGCTTGGGGGGCTCCTTGTCTGATACTGCTGTCAGTAATATCCTGTCTCCATTTCTGTTCACTCCTTACACCTCTGATTTCCAGCCCACCTGCAGAAGTTCTCTGATGACTCTGCAGTGGTTGGGTGTATTAGAGATGCACAGGAGGTGGAGTATAGGACACTCATTGGAGACTTTGTGGAGTGGGTCCCCAGGTAAACCACCTGCTCCTGAATGTGGACAAGACCAAGGAGCTGGTCATTGACTTCAGGAGGAAGAGGACACCAGCGGAGCTCATCACCAATCAGAGCCTGGAGGTGGAAGTAGTGGACCGCTATAAGTACCTGGGAGTCCACATGAACAGCAGACTGGACTGGAGGGACATGTTATTGGCAGTGATTTCAGTGAGGGACAGGAGGACACTGGACAAACTGCTCTCTATCATGGACGATTCATCTCATCCACTCCACCAGACGATAGAGGGGCAGCGCAGCTCATCCTCCAACAGACTGATCCAGCTCCTATTTCTTGTACATTTGTTCATACGCTAATTCTGTACATTTTTGCTTATTTTATTTTACTAGATTTTACTTATATTTTATTTTATTTAATCTTTCTTTTACTTGTGGTTCTTAAGAGAGTTTTTTATGTGGCAGCACAGGACGATGACTAAGCTACTGTGACTAAGCAATTTCCCTTGTGGATCAATAAAGTTTATCTACAAGTCTATGTCATATCACTCCTCATATCACTCTAAGTAACTCAGTCGCTGTCTCACATAATCCAAAGTCCCCGATGAAGTCCTTGTAGTGTCCCTAACAAGCACTAATCTTATTTTTAGCAGTTTTACGACGGCACCCGGCTTTCTTTGGCTCTGCTGAGTTCTTCGCCGATCAAAGGCCAAGGGTACGCTCATTACCAGCTTTGTACGGACAGCAAAACGACTAAAATACAACACAAAATCTGAAACAACACCAGAATAAAGTAGTTAATATGCAGTTAGATACAAGCAGTTAAATTTGTCATTTTTTCTATGGACTCTGGTACATTTGAGCATTTGACATTTCCAAAAATATCTGGAAAAGTATTTTTGTTGTTAATATCGTTGTCAGGGCCACCTTATTATTTTATTTTCATTACACAATTTATATAGTAGCATTCAGAACTAAACACCTGCTAAAATCATGTGGTTATTTTCACCTGTTCAACCACTGGCAGGCTATTACCCATTAGCAAATGTTAGCATGCTAAAATACGAAATTAGTTCATGTTAGCATTTAGGTCAAAAGCAGCACCGTGCCTCTTTTAATTTGGCCACTATTTTAAATCTGCTAAAACTCTAATATTATTATATTCATTCATTTTTTTTGTTTTGTTTTGTTTGTTTGTTTTTTTTTTTTTTTTAAAAAATGTGAATATTGTAGCGTAATCAGTGTCATGCTATTATCCGTTAGCGATTATTAGCATGCTAAAATGCTACAGTGCTACATAGCGAACATGCTAACAGGCCCGTATAATATTTTGTAGACTGGAGGAACCTTTCGCGTTATTTTTAATTTACTTACATCAGCGTTTTATATACATATAAAGTATAGCCTACATACATACCTGACCGTTAATGTTTAGCTTTGTGAAAAATACACCAAGAATCCTTTAGCACTGGTTCCGTTTAAGGCCTGCTAGCATGCTAACGTTAGCTTAAAGCAACATTGTGTGATACACAATACAGTATTCAGTGAATTCTGTCTGAGATCAGCTCATGTGAAATCATTAAGAATGATTAATTATAGTATGCAAAAACAAGACTTAATTCCCTCTGTGTAAACTTAATTTTATATCACATTTAAACATTTAAATATTTATTGAACATATTAAATTATAGCCAATGATCTGAGGATCATGACGCAAGAACGACGTGAGGTTTAAAACCCATTTTATTATGACAAATGTACAAGATCAGAGTCATAAGAAATAGCAGTAAAGTTAACAAAAATGTAAGGGGCAGACAAAACACCAACAACCAGTCTACGAGGATCTATACACAGTGGACAGGGTGTCTTTCCTCCCAGATTCATCATGAGGTAAATAAGAAACTCTGTTAACACTTCAGTCATTGGCACCAACTTCCTCCATTAACCCCGTCGCAGCCTTTTACTTCACTCCCCTCCGTTCCTATGCGGGTCTTGCTACTGGTTATTTCATAACCAACCATGAGACACATATTAAAACTCTCCTTACCCCTGTGGAGAATATAAACAGGGTTACAAATAGACATCCACATGCCTTTACTCTGACTCCCTCCATAAAATTGTTTTTTCTTTTTTTGCGATAGTCTGTCCAACTAATCTAAAAGCTAAATATTGTGTATAGAAGCCTACATTGTGTGCAAGAAGCACATATATATAGGTGTTTTTTTTTTTTTTTTTGTCTTGGAAGTCATGTTTTGGCCTTGGCCTGTATCAAAACGGTATGATAAATAGAGTGGTTTATCCTCTGTGAAGACCATGCCGAGACTAATTTACAAAATATTTTACAAACAGGCTTCGTTTCCTCTCTTTAATCAGATACGGCAGTTTTTTTTTTTGTATTTTCTCTACGTTAACGTCTTATTCTCCCCGAGCTTCTGTAGCATGCCTTTAGTAGGGCAGCGCATGCGCGTCAACGCAGCGTCACTGCAAACGATGAGAAATCCCGCTTCACAAGTCCTTCAGCGCTAAATGCAACAGGTTCAGGAGACAACACATCCTTGAAACATGCCAAAGCTTTCAGATTGTTAAAAAAAACTGTCAATATTACTTCCCTACAAAAAGAAAACCCATTAGTAACCCCCAAATAACTGCCCAATATATATTTTTTTTCCATGATTAAAAAAATGCCTCTAAATATATTACAACAGAAAACTACAGATATACACACAGACTGGTTCCAGCAGAGGTCAGTGAAGTCATTGGTTTGTTTGTCTTTTTTTCTGTCCGTTCCCCCGCCGTTTAAAAAAAAAAACTGCAACCTGACATTCAAAACAAATATTACACTTTATTGGTTTTTCACAATCTTGAGCCGTGGTTTAGGTCGGGACCCGAACGTCTGCTCAGGATTGTGAAAATACAGAACAGAGATGCGGGAAGATCTGCGGGAGAATAATAATAATAATAATAAACAAAAATAGAGGAAAAAAAATATAAAATAAAATAATAAAGCTGGTTTTGGAGATGAGTGTTATTTTAGTCGATAAAAACGATCTGCAGATTTTTGAACCCTCTATGAAGAACAATTGTACAAAGACGATAAGACACTTTACATTTTTCGCTTGAGAACGACAACAAATAAAGGTTTAGATATACAAAAAAATACATCATTATTTAAAACAAAATCACAAGGTAACGTAGGTTTAATAAAAAAAAAAAAAGATGCCGACTAGACGTATGATTAGGAGGGACAAGATCTCGTTCTGATTTCAACTCATAAAATTGGGAGTTCACCACTGATGCTGATGGTTTAACGTAGTCAAAATAATTATATGTATACAATATACAAAAAAAATACTACTCTATCGTTTTTTAAAAAAAAAAGTGTATGGGGAAACC
Source organism: Chelon auratus (assembly GCA_030220025.1). Taxonomy (NCBI): domain Eukaryota; kingdom Metazoa; phylum Chordata; class Actinopteri; order Mugiliformes; family Mugilidae; genus Chelon; species Chelon auratus. The sequence continues at coordinate 7,295 of JASGAT010347069.1, forward strand.
TGACATATATACATTCACACCTTCGTACGATGTAAGCGGTTGAATAGAACCTCTGACGGTTTGTTATCGAGGAATAATGGGTTTATTTTTTTTCCATTTACAACGCCAGCTGTATCCCAGCTGTGGTGTGTGGAAGGTTAGCTTATCAAATATGTGATTTAAGCAACACCAGTAGAATAAATAGTCTCATCTAAAGCCGTCTTAAGTAACTGGAAAAAAACAAAAACAAAAAACAAAAAGGCAGAACAGCGTAACGATTGATCTTTGACCCAGCCAGCAGACTGTTAGCTTAGCACAGAAACAGAAAACACTGGAAATGGAAAGTTGAATTCTTAGAAACATTAATATATTTGGCCTAATAACTTTGCTGAAGGTTAAAATGACTTTACAATTCTTGTTAGCATCGATTAATTTGCTTCAGAAGCCAGCTGCCGTTAGCGGTGCACGTTAAAGACACGTTAGACAATCGGGCGAGCTGTGACTGCTGACTGACTTCTTGAATCTTGTGCTAAGCTAACCTAACAGATGTCTTCATTTCAATGATGGAATGATGTTTAAAACAACCTTAAACTATTCCAAACTAAATATAAAACGGCTTCAGTGACACATTTCCCGACACGGAGGTGGGTTTTTTAAAGTGAAATGGTGACAGGTGGTTTGGCAGTGGAGCTGGATGACGGTTTGCAGGTAAACTCATTATTACCAGACACGTGAGAAATGATATGTTGGTGCCCTTATTGGTTAGACAATCCCACGGGGACAGCGTCAGACTAGTGGCAGAGACTCAAGCTCCAGATGGGTATAAAGGACAACAAAGGACGTGTTGGCAGGGGAGGGAATAATAAAGTTAAGCGATATAAAAATACAATACCACAAAAAAAGAAACAGTACACCATTTTGTTTTTACAAGTCTTCGTTATTGCAGACGTAGTCCACTAGGTCTGTGACTCCTAACAGGTCGTCTTCGTCATCGTCCTGCGCCGCCGCGTCCTGGCCAACCAGACCGTTCGGTGCTATGGCAACGGCTGGCGTGGCGCTGGCGTTTTTGGGCGGCTCCAGTTGTGGGATGAGGCCTGGAGCAGCAGCAGTGGCGGCGGCTGCGGCGGGTCGGCCCACGAGGCCCTCAATGGTCTTTACCGGGCTTTGTCCGTTTGTGGGCGGCAGCACCGCCACACTGCAGTCCAATGGGTTTGTTCCCTTTGACTCCTCCTCGGCCTTCTTCTCCTTCGGTTTCTCCTCCTGCTCGCCGCCGTCGTCGTCGTCTTCGTCCGAGTCGATGCGGTTCACCCGTTTGCGGATCGGACGATCCTCCTCGGAAGATTCGTCCGAGTCGTCGTCAGAGTCGTCCTCTTCCGACGCTCTCCTGCGTTTCAGCGCGAGGCGTCTGCGCCGCTGTCGAGAATCTTCCTCTGAGGAATCAGCTTTCCTTTTAAACCTCTGATCCCTCGACTCGTCTTCAGAGTCTCTGGAGAAAGTCGCTGGGGGAAAAATAAACAAGAGGCAAATTCAGCTGCATGTAGTGAGAAAACATAACCGCTACAAAAAATAAATGAATTAAAACTTAAGAAACCACTTAAATGAAATAATAATTTATCCTTAGAGGAAGAATATATTTATAGCAGCTGCTGTTCAGTCAGTTTAAATGTTTGTGTCCGGGAGTCACTGTCCATGGTGCTGAAAAGGTTGATAGACTAATATTCTGTCAACAAAGCTTTCTAGAAAACTACAGAAAAACAACTTTAATTACCAGCACAGACGTATTAAGCAGGGCTCAACATATTTACTACATAAATAGCTAAACATCTGAACTGAGGAAACTCATTTAACAGAGATGTAAATAATCACAATCAGTAGCTCAAAACTGACAATTTCCTGAGAGTAGAAGAAGAAGCTGCAATTCCCAATATCTGGACTATCACAGTTTGTGTGATTGTAGGAACAGAGGATGGGCGTTGATGTCAGTGTTTTTCTTTTGCCAGTTGCTGACTTTCGTAATTAAATGGAATTAATCAGAATTTCTGTGTGGTCACAAGATTAATCTAAAAAAATAATCCTGTCACGAAGCCCTAGTATCAAGACAAAGATCCACTTCTTTTATTTAGTTTTACTGTGAGCAGTGTGTCCGTGTGCGTCTCTGACTCACTGTCGCTGTCGGAGCTGTCCTGGAAGCGTCGGGGTTTTATTTTGGGCCGGTTGGTTCCCGCCTGAGAGCCTTCAGACTCGGACGTCTCGCAGTAGTTCACCTGCTTCTTCAGGCTCCGCCGAGACCGCCGTCGACTCACATCCAGATCACTGTCGCTGAACTCGCTGGAGCCTTCGGTCGCTGAACACAGACGAGGGAATAGCAGCGGGTCAAAAGTACAAGAACAATCTGCGTCTGGTGTGAATATTTATAGACTGGAGCTGGAAAATCTTAGAATTTAAGCTCTAACTTTGTGAGTTAGAAGAGATCCATCTAAAAAATGTAGTCACTGCAGATCATTAACCATTTACTCTACGAAATGTCAGAAAATATGAACGTTATGTTATAATCTGACACCTGATTATCATAAATAATAAGCAGAAGAAAAGTAGCAGGCTCCAAATCTTTTGAGAGACTGGAAATAGAGAATTTAGATTTGTTTCAGCAAAAACTACTTGAGTGCAACGTGTGTGTGTAGTTTTAACAGAAAAGGGAAGATAAAGGCTAAAACTATCTAAATACCTATTTCATCTTCTTCGTCTTCCTCGTCCGTCTCTTCCTCCTCGTCGTCCGAGTACCCCCTCGGTCTCCGCCGCTTCCTGGAGCTCCGTCGGCGTGACGGCGGTTTCCTGCTCCGCGAGGAAGCGTGATGCCTGCCGCCGCCGCCGAAGTCGCTGTCGTTGGAGCCCGCCTCGGACTCGGCTCCCGTTTCGTTGTCCGTCACAACGAACTCCTCCTCTGAGCTGCACGCAGACACGGAGCAACGAACGAGACAAACGAGGTCAGCATTCGAACGAACGAACGAACGAACGAACCGCAGCATCAGACGAGACTAAAAGTTTAACGCGTACCTTTCACTGAGGCAAAACTCTTCCTCGCTTTCCTCTTCGTCCACCGTGCTGTCGCTGTCGAGGTCGTTGAGTCGCCTGCGTTTTTTCTTGCGCTGACCGGCGCTGGGTCGCGGCGGCCGTCCGTTCTCCTTCCCCTCCTCTCCTTGGAGGATGGTGGAAATGTCCTTTCCTCTGTGGCCAGTGATGTTGGCCATGTCTTTACCTCTACCAGCTCCTTTGGATTAAATGAGACAAATCTATTAATCTGTAGAAATTTGCAGACTCTGTTGTTGATCTTCTCAGTGAAATACAAAAGGCAAATTATCAAAACTTTGTGGAGCAAACTCTCATCATCCTACCTCCTCCCTCTGCCTCTTTGATGTCCTCCTCTATGGCCTCCTCGATCGCCTCATCAAATTCATCAAATCTGTAAAGTTGAAGACGAGAATGATCAACTTTAAGCTTCATCATTTTCTCTTTCTGCAGAGAAGGTTAAAAGGAAAACAAACTAATTCTCTCCAGGGTAGGGACGTCCCGATATATATCAGTATCGGAGTCGATTCACGGATTTTTAAAACGATCAGATCGGCATCAGACTTCAGCCGAGCCTGAGCTTTTTCCGTCAAGCTGCGATCGTCCCATGAGAATAAATCTAAATCCTTCAGACCAAAACTGAAATGAGAAGCAGTGAAGCTCCTCGACTGCGTCTCAAACCTGTAGCTGATGGTTTTCTTCGCCCTCGTCGACCGCCGACCCCAGCTCTTGCTCCGCTTCGTTTCCTTCTTCTCTTTGATGACGATCTCCGGCTTTTCCTCCGGCACCTCCACCTGTGAGGAAGGAGACGTGATTCGTAATATTTTTTTTACAAACATCAGCAGGTGAATGCGTCTCCGTTCACGACTGCACGACCTCGCTGAGCACTTACAGAGGGCGTGATGATGTTCTCAAGGCTGATGCCGACATAAATTAGACGCTCTTTCCTGGAGAGGAGATAAAACACGAGGTAGCACAGCGTTTGGATTTGTTATGAGGCTTCTTTCAACCGATACAGACAAAATAATTATCTTAATGATGAAAGGAGAACTTCAGGCTTCACTTCGAAGCCAAAAATCTCACTATAGCTAAAATTACTTTGCTTCGACTTTGGTTTTTAAAGCTTTTACTCTGAAGGAGCAGGGAAAATATAATAATCACAGAGAAAGGACAAATAAAATATTGTTTCTACACATTTGTTGGTGGGTGACATTTTTAACTTTGTCTCACCTCCTCTCAGCCCGTTCCTTCTTCTTCAAAGCGGCGTCGAGGTTCGTGAGCTGCTCTTCTAGTTTGTCGCAGAGCTGCTTCTACAAAAGAGGGATGAAAGAAACATTTGAGCTGCGTTCAGGCGCCGTTTAGCGCCTCATTTTTGTTTGTTTTTTTTGGTGCTCCGACTGGTAACGTACATGCTGACAGGGTGGACAGAACCACTCTCCGTCGGGGATGATCATGAGCGGAGGTCTCAGACAGGCTGTGTGGTAGCCGCTGTCGCACGAATCACAAAGTAGGATCTGGAAAAGAGACGCAGACGGATGTTAGCTCAAGAATTTAAGATAATTAAAGTGTTAGTTTTCAACTTATATCACTTCAGTTTCATTTTTTGTCGTCCCAGCAGACATATTTACAGTAATTAAGTGATAAATGTGTGTAAAAATAAACACAACAGGGGTATTTCTTACCAAAACGCACTTTTAGCATCTCACCTTTAAGATTTTTTAACTTTTCACAGACTCTTTATCAAAGAATCTGATGTTTTGTTACACGGTCGTTCATCTTTTCGGCTTTTATTTTAATCAGGGCAGCTTTAACATCCTTGCAATCTGTGACGTCCTCCTACTTTTACTTTTTAGCTGATTTTAAAGTGTTTACTCCTGATTTTCGAGGAGTCGCTCTGCCCTCCGACCACCAGGACGAGCCTCGGGAGTTGGAGCTGGTTTAAAGTCAAGACTGGAAATTCTTTTATTTATTTATTTATTTATTTATTACTTATTTGACAGAAAGACGAATTGGATTTGTACTTCTACAAATACTCGTATTTGTTTATTCTGAGGAAAGCTGCAGG
>JASGAT010347070.1:0-12550 GCA_030220025.1 Chelon auratus
CAGCTAGAGACATGTTAGTAACTTTGATGGTAAAGTTGTGAAATTTGTACCTTGAAGTACTTGATTGTACCCTCACTGTACCTTTATTTCTGAGAGTGTACTGTACTATGTGTCCTGTCCAAACTTGATGTTCTGCGATAATGCAGCCAGAGTTGCCAGGGTCTTTTGGAGGAATGAAAATATTATTTTGACAGCCAGTTACAGACCAAAGTGGTTTCATATGTGGAGGGTTATCTCATGTGATGGCTTGTGGGAGTCAAGAGGGTGGAGATGGGAAGAAGTGAGATTGGATGTTATCCCTGTGAAACTTCCATCAAACTTGAAAATATGGTGTCTACTGCTGGAACAGGGAGCCATTACTGAGGTGTGTGAGACCATTCTGTGAGCACTCAGCTGAATCTGCAGTTTCTACACTTTTGAATTTAGACAATGTCTAAATTACAGTTCGGGGGTTCAGGCTTGATTACATTCAGAGGTTAATATCTTCCACTTTCACCTTTGTTGTCCTTTGCGGTGATCATTTGTAATCTGGCTGGCACAGCCGCCACTATTGGTCACGGCAGCGTAATTGGGACATTATGAAGCGACTTGGGTCCAGAGGGATCCGCAAATGTCGTCCACAAACACAGCGTGAAAGTCACATAGCCTGGGCTGTGAGTAGATAAACAGTCCAAATACACAGAGCTTGTTAGTCATGGTCTCTAATTATTACCCAACGTTTCATGTAGGAATGTCCCAATTGTCCAATCTAGTCTGCACGGAGATGATTCCAGGGATGTGTCGAATTTAAGATCTTTTCAAACGCTCCATCTTTTTCCTTCTCTCTCTGTGGTTGATCGAGATTTCTTGCCACAGCCTGTTTCCTGCCAGTCGAAGGTGATTGCTTTGCTTGCTGTTGCTTAATGTTGACAATATGTTAATATTTAACTGTGTTTGGATGAATCTGAAGCCAGAAGCCTTTGGGAATTCACCGTTGCCAAGGCCTGCATGAGTCATAAAGTGAATCATGCTGTATTATGGACGTGGCAGTGATCTCTAATAGCACCCATCATACACATATCTGTCATAATGTTACTTATCAAAGATGGCGACCGTGTAATGGGATATGATTTTATTCATTAGGTGATGAACAGCCGATAAATTGGGCCTTGTCCTCTGCCAACAGTTTGGGTCACAGCAATCAGTCAGTCATCTTGAAAGAGTTATCAAGGCACAATGTGGGATTACAACATCAGAAATGGGGTGTGTGCGTCGCTGCAGAGTCAACGGCGGCGCTAAGTGTTCTCTGTTATATTTAGCTTCACAAGCTAGGAAGGAGAGCTTGTTGACGTGATGCTCAAGCTCAAGCCTTTATATTTCTCCCACATACATCAAGTGTCGTGACTCACCTCTTGTGTAGCATATCTGTGTACAGTATACGACTGCATATCTGTATTTGTCCATAAAGCCTTTAATCCAAGCTCTGCTGGGGGAGATCTGCATTAATTATTGCAGCGCGTTAAGTGGAACGTACCACTAGGAAACATCTAGCGCAGGATGAGGAAACTGGCAGCGGGAGGCTTCCTGAGTCAAGAGCTCCCTTTAACCCCAGCTGTGCTGTCCACAAACGCGTCCCCAGATGCAGAATAATTGAATCATATGGATAATGACACACATAGACACAACTGTTTTTATGCGTCTCTTGGACTAATCTCTTCAGAGACTCTTTCATGCACTGGACTGTTACTATTTTATAAAATAGGGTAATTAACATAACATTTTGGATGCTTTCTTTTTTACCTTTTGATTTTGTATTATTATCAGTTGCACTTAATGTGACACTAAAACTCTCCATTACATCATTCATGATCATCAAGATCAGAATCAGAATCAGAATACTTTATAAATCCTTCAAGGAAATTGCTTAAGATGTAGGCTACATCAAACTGAACCCCATTTTTGACTATTTACGGTCAGCATTTCTGCCTCAGCGTATTTACACCCTACAGTTTTCTGCCTATGAACTTTTTTTCACTTGTGGCAGATCCAACATTCTCAATTATGCACAGGGGACCAACTGGTAATGATGCATGCAATCCAGATTACATTTTAATTTTATCTCACTCATTGTCTGCCTAATTGCTTACACGTCCCTCTCATTAAACCGAATCAGAGCTGCGCGACACACAATACTCCACAATACTAATTTGCAAGATTTCAAAACTTTAAACAATATGGGCAATCTGTCCTTGGACCGTGAATCCCCAAGGACACTAATATTCTAGGCTGCAATGAGGTATAGCCTTAAATAAAAACCTTAGTTTGAGTCAGTGGAGGCTGCGGAACGTTTGCAGCATTTACCTATGAACTGCACGTACAGCTCAGTGAGCTTAACTCACTTCACGCGGCACCTATCATGGAGCTCCATGCTGCCGCAGTATCATGCAATGGTGCCACTGTGTGGAAGAAAGCTGCACGCACAAAAACTGACTTCACTTGGCCATTGCGTCACATGCCGCACGTTATAAATCAGCTCTGATTTCACTTGAGCCCTGAAATGTAAACACACAGCAGGTGGTGAATAATACATCGCTTAACCATCAATAGTATAGCAATACATCAATATGTAAATCTGATTCTCGTGGGGAGTAAGGGTTTTCTGCAAGGGTTATGAATTATATGAAAACAAAATGATGAATTATGTACGTTGCAAAAACGCTTTAAATGTGAGCAATGATTTGATTTCGTAAACCATAAGCTCATTATTCCTAATTGAATTTGATGCTGCATTGATTACAGAGATTAGATCAGTGAAAAGGATTTGAGTGGTGGCTTTACTCCTCTGAACACTTACCATCCCCACAATACCACATAAACTGCAAGTAATGAATAGGAGATATTGTAAGCATGCGTCTACATTTAAGACTCTGTAAGCATTTATTTCCAGGTTAACCTGCTTTTTTTGTTTTTTTGAGTTGTCTTAATCTTCTTCGCACAAGCTGTTCTTTACCCTTCTTTTAATGGCTAAGAATGTTTATGACAGGGGGAGATAACAGATGCTGAGAGGAGGCTCATAAAAAGGGCACTATGACACAATATAAAACCAGTCGTCACGCCAAGACATTGTCATATTTTGAAATCCACTGGCACAGATTTGTTAGAGGAACCAGAACGGCTAAAAACAGTGACATGAATGAATGTTGGTGCAGATTTTTTTTTTGCACTGGGAAAAGATCGTTTTTGCCTAAAGAGCCTTTTTGTGGACTTTTACCCTCCACCATCACCATGGCAAACCACAGCAGAGCCCGCATTGCACTCACGTTCGTTGGATTGTTTACCCTTTTAGTAGCCATCACGTTCAGCGGTCTCTCAGGAATTCATACAAAATTAGGTGAATACTTTTAAGATCAATCAAAATCATTTGAACTGCATTTAACATCAACATTTAAACTTTCTCCACGCAGATGTCTTCAAGCACACCACAGAGGATGTGACAGTCAAGCATACAACAACCATAACTCCGGCTCTGTGGACTTTTTTTGCGTGGGATTTCCTATATTTCTGGATTCTTGCCATGTTTGTGTACTTTTTAGCTGGACTCTACAGAAGGTTTGCCATGTTTTTATATAATACACAAGAGATAGTATTTAATAACTGCAACACACTGCATTTCCTAATCCTTTTATCTCAACCCGCTTGCATTATTGCATGCAGAAAATCACTCCACCTTGTCCAGAGGCAATTTAGTCTTCCCCTGTATAGTCGTTTCTCTTTTCATGTTGCAGATTGCTCTGACACTGTATGAAGTAGTCTGATTATTTCCCTACGGACACAATTTGTTTGCTATGGTGTATTTGGCAACCCGGTTCTGACAATATTATCCTTGCTCCTCGCCTGCAGGAGAGCATATGAGTGGATGTACACCATGCCTGCGGTGCTACCCTATGGATTTCATGTCTTCATTATCGTCAACATTTGCTCAAACATTGCATGGATGTTTCTCTACGACAGAGAGTAAGTGCACAAGGCTGACCAACCAAGCATGTTGCCCTATTCACGATTATCTGCTGTAGTGTTTTTTTAAATATTTAAATTTTAAATATTTCCTTTTTCTGTGTGTGTTCAGGTTGTTTCTGCCTGCTTTGATAATCTCAGCACTAATGGCACTTACCAGTTACACAACACTATTCTTCTCCTGTCAAGGACTGAAGATCTATGGAGCCTGGCTGAATAAATATCACAAAGTAGACCTCTGGCTCTACAGGCTACTGGTAAAAACAAAAACATGTCCGTACGTGAACATTAGTATGTTGTGCATGTATGTTTTTGGAATTCCTAGTACGTAAACAGGGAAGGAAGGAAAATAAAAATCTTAGAATAAGTTCACAATGTCTGCAAACATTTAGAGTGAGCTGCTGCAGACAATCCAAGGCACTCTGAGTCTGAGCATAGCAAATGATAGCAAAAAATATATAGGACTGTAACACCTACAGTACATGTGCTAGTGTTATTTGCCTTTAAATTTCTTCAATATGTTTTTATTCTTCACTATGTATTAACCATACGAGCAAATAAGGAGTGTTCCAAAAATGTGAAAAACTACTTATTTTAGGGCTATAAACATTGGTTTGTCATGGATTTTGTGCTATTTTGCTTCCATAACCTGTGTTGTTCTAGACAAGTGGAAACAAAATGTACATTCATATGTTTATTTCACAAATTCTTTTCTTATTTTTGCAGATAATACCTAATTTGAATGTGGAATTTCCGAAAAACCTATTCTAGAAATAACTTTTAACTACTGTATAAATGTTTGAATGGAATTTAAAGGCACTGAACTACAAATCATTTCCTGGGTAGCACTTACTGTACATGCGCCAGACTTTCCAGTTTTATTCCAGAAGTTGCTTGTTCATATATATCATCCACGACCTGATTTATAGAACATTTAATTCCTAAAAACATGGCTATTGGCAGTGTTTTGTGATATATGGGGTGATAAAAAGAGAAATTCACAATCCTCTCTGGAAAAGAAAAAAGAAAAAAAACCTTTCCAATGTAAACAAAATGAACCAAGAATTTTGGACATGGGTTTTATCCTATGATTTCTGTCCCATCACACATATCTAAAGAGGGAGCCCTCAACAAAACGCCCAGTCCTACTGGATGCACATGTAAAGTCTGTGCAAAAGGCAACTGCCCTACGAGATTAGGTGGCTGCAGAGAGTTAAGTTAGGCCATAGCGAAAGCCTGGTTGAAGGATTGGTTTCTAGTCTGTCCTGGCAGTACCTTTCAGTTGATATTAGAAAAGAGATGATAGATACGATCGCAATGCAGTCCAGCATCCTGTACAGTAAACTTTATCTGAAACCTACAGAGAATTTAGGATTAGGACACAGCAGCTACTCAGCTGTAGTGCTGAAGAGATTAGTCCATGAGCAGAAAAATAACAACAAATATGATAACCGACAGGCAGTTGTCGAGCAAAGGTTAATCCCATGCCTAGACATTTTGGATTGTTCATCAGGGGAAAAAAATTACCTGTTCTGGGGAGGTGTGATGAACATATTTCTTTTTACAGCCATGAAAAGATTAATTGATGTTAAAAATAGCTAATTCCAGCACTAGCTGCTTGCACAGAAAAATCTTTTAATGTGTACTACTGGCGTTCAGACATACTTTTGATAACCGAGTCTTGCTTAAAAATACGTCTGCATTGCAAATCTGCTTTGAAGCTTTGAAATCCTCTTGCATTGTATTGAATCAGGTGCAAAATGGAATGGCAGCATATGCGACATTGGGCACCCTCTCCACCTTTCTCAACCTGACGATATACTTACACCAAAAGACAGAAACCGATAGTATAGACCATGCAATGCTGTCACTGCTGCTGCTTCTGATGGAGCTGTTAGTCTGGTGAGCCTCTGACTCCCTGCTGAGTTGTCATTTAATTTCTTTTAGTGGATTTTAAAATAACAATACACAAGCAGAGTGAGACAAATATTTTGTCTTTGTCTCCCTTTGCTCCCAGGTTTCTGTTAGAGAACTTCTACCTGGATGAACACGTCCGGTACATCATGACCATCTACCCTCTGGTAATCCTGTGGCTGGCAGGCATACTGTGCAACTCTGAATCTCCCGAAAGTTACATGTTCACATTTACAGGTACTGTTCGACTCCTGCACGGGGGCAAATTACCATTATCCACGGTTCATTAATTCAAACCTCTTTGTCCCTCCACAGCTTCGATCCTGGCTATTTCTATCTTTACGTTCTTGGTGCGTATTGCTCTGGTCACATGGAGGCATGTGACCAGGCCGCTCTACAAAGACTCTGAACCCAACATTTCACCAATAGACTTAGTGTTGACTCAAAGAAAAATCTTCCTATGAGCTTGGAGTGTTATTGTTCACACATGTAAGTGTGGGAGGTATGTGCAGAGCGACAACTTATGGTTTTAGTCTTCAGGAATTTATCCAGCTACCTTTTTCAGGATAGAAACATCAGACAGTTTATATATACTGTATACAGTGTACACTATATATGTAATGTATAATACATGTTTGTTAAGCTTACGTAACAAATGAATATATAGCTTTTTATAAAAAAAAATAAAATTGAGTGAATGCATATCATTTGTAAGGTGACATTTGTAATAATAAGACATATTTTTCACAGTCAAAGGGTGAAAAAAAGTAAAAAACAACAGTTATCATTTAGAATAAATCTATATATGTATATTTATCCTTCAATAAATATATAAAATTTAATATCTAAAAAAACTAAATAGATAAGAAAAATAGATCTTTGTCCTCTTGTTAGATTGTAATTATAAAAGAAAAAATGAGAAGAAATTTAATTAAAAAATGAGTACACATTAATGTAATGGGACTGCAAAAAGAAAGTTCAAAGGAACAATTTAATACCTTAATAAATACTCTAAAGGATATAAAAGAAAGTGACAAATAAATATAAGTTAAGGTCAAACTTAACTTTATTGTCAATTCTGTAGTTTGACTACCATGATCATGGGGTATTATTAGTTGAATCAGGAAGCAATGATAAAATAACACAGTGCACCCAATAATCCAAAGTCCAGAATTATTAAATTGTGGTGCCAGATCCTGTTTCTCACAGCCCTCTAAGACGACGTCAGGAGACAATGGTGAAGACCAAGATGTTTTTCCTAATGCCCAATCACAATCACAGCGAGCATGCGAAACGTGCTGTGGGCGTTGCACTGGCGGTCATCACTCAAGCGATCTCACGCGTCTTCTTTGTTCTGGGAAAGGACAACAGCATCCCCGATGGTGAGTGGCTCCACAAAAAGTTCTCACCTTATGGTTTTATGATTTCAATAAGGAAGTTAATTTAATGGATCATTGCAATTTAGAACAAACACTGTTATTTTTAAAGTGCACTACTTCCTAGAAGACCTTTGCCTTGCTGTATAAGTCAAGCAGCACACACCTCACTGCTCTGGGCTGATAGTCTGTCATATAAAATGGTGGGTTTGTTTTTTATTTGCACGCATTTTAGGGTTTATAATTAATGTGGATTAATCTGATAACTGCACACGTGTAACCCAATTGTCAGTTTCTAATACACCCTAACAGATGAGTCATTTTGTTCTGCTGCTCTGTTTCAGACCTCATTCAGGGGATGTGTACGAGACCTTCCCCCTAGGGGTGACTATGTACTGGTGGTCTGAAAATTACTGCATTATAATTGACCTGTGGTCTATGGCTTGGCTTGCGGATGCAGTGGTCAACCTTTGTAGAAGGTACAATGGATGCTGTCTGTAAATCTTCAGTGTGGTTTACCGGAGCCTCTTGTAGGACGTGATCACAGCTGCTGTCATTTGCTGCTGCAGAAATATTCTCGGCCCCGTGTCCTGCAATCCAGAGATCCACCCTCCTGCACCAGCACAAAGCCTGGCTAGCCATCAACAGCCCTAGTATGACCTCATGGACACGTTACTTGGTAAGGCAGTTCATTAACTTATCTTATCTCATTTTCACACTGTAACATTGGTGGCAATAAGGAAGACAAAAACTGATCATTTGTTTTGCATAATTTGTGCCACACCCAGAACGGGTTGGCCGTGTTTGCCTGGCAGTTTCTGATGAATGCTGTGATGGGGCTTGGAATAATTGTCAAACTCAAGCCCTCTAGTCAGCACCATCGTCCTCACCATTGTCTCCCTGTGCATTATCACCTGGTGAGGACAAAAGTTCTGGAGATATAATTGTTCTGGAGATGTCTGCAAAGCAAAGTTGTGGAAATGATAAGTGCATGTTGCTTTTCCTCAGGTTCACCCTACAGAGCTTTCTGTTTAGCCAAGTACATGGACTACACGTTTACGCGCTCATGTTGCTGATGACCATCGTGAGCTTGATCCATTTGGTCACGGTGTGTTTGTGCACGGATGACTCAAGCATACCTCTTGTCGTGGAGCCTCTTAAATTTGATGACTGCGTGACAGTGTGTCAGCCGGCAGGGAACGTCAAAAACAACCAAGTGCAGAACTGACATCAAATTTAAAAACAAAACAAAAAAAAAACAAGAACATGAATCTTATTACCTTAAACAGAATTGAAATATTTTTTTTCTACAAGTGTGCAAGTTACAGTAGTCACCAAAAGGGGGCAGCATGTACTGGCTTCACGTTAAGACTGTTAAATGTCAAAGAGACCTATGCTGCGCCAGGAGATGGCACAGTGGTTCAAGCTTTATATACATTGACATTCAGAATGTCATTAATAAAAAACAACCCAAAGCATCCTAAGCCAGTTATATTATTCATTCATTTGAGGCAAAATGTGCTGTCTTTGTTCAAAAGCATGAAATCCTAATGCTCAATAAAACTATTAACATAAGCCTGAACCTGGATAACAACATCATAGGTGACCTTTTAAACAAATTAACGATGAAATCCTCTACGTTGGGGAAGAATTAAAAACCTCTGCACTGGCTCCTTCCTTCTCACTGAGTCTGTGATGTGACACAGGAAAGATAATCACACACGCTCAAGTTTATAAGTGCCCTCTTTCTTGATGCAGCTTAAAGAATGGAATATCAAACATGCTCAGTGGCTGCGGGGAAGAGCACCACGACCTTTGATGAGGATGCCGGGCTGAATAGAACTGATCATCAGATGAAAGCAAAGGAGGGGGAAAGACAATGAATGCATGATGCAATGAATGTGTCCATGGATGGACATGGTGATCTGAGCAAATTCATCTTTGCAGGGTTTTGTGTACTGGCATAAATAAAAAAAAAATATATATATATGTGTGTGTGGAAAAATGGCTGTCGGGTGATTATTTCCACAGATTCACTCATGTTGTGAGAAAGAGGCAGAAACAGTATGTCCTTCAGATTATTTGGATCACGAATCGCTGATTAAATTACAATAACCTACTGGAAATTTAATTTTTCCCTGCTGTCAGTGAAGTGTTACTTTGGTGTTTACAATCAGACGTTAAATTGGCTTCTGTAGTGGGCGGATGTCTGTGACCCTGATAATAAATTCACATTGGCAATTTATTCAACTGTCTCATTTGGAGAAAATTCTGCAGAACATTAACGTCTCCAGTTTCATAATGCAGAACGGATCCGCTTTCGAGGGTTGTTGCCAAAAGAGGCGAGGCAGTGGAAAATCACTATTTACACGTCATGCCACTGTAATTTAGTTTTGTGTAAATTTTTCAGAATCCAAGGAATATTGATTTTGACAGTAAACTGCAATCTGACCGGCCTGGAAAAGCGCACATTAGAAAATAGACCTTGAAGTAATTATGCTGTGTGCACAGCCAGAAGAGTCTTGACTTGAAATTTAATTTGAACAATTTTAACAGCACAAGGAATGCCTTGTTTTAAATGTGACTGGAAATGATTTGTCAGTTTGCAAAGGCAAAGACAGCTGGTCTTGTTTGTGTTTTCCTGAAGACGTTTAACCACTCATCTTAGGGGCTTTCACACTTCTAAATGACCGGTGGGGATCTTAGCTTAGTTCCAGATATCCTATGAATATTCACTCAGGCGTTATTGTGTGTTTAGGGGGTTAAGTCCTCCATAATGGGAAACTAAATAGCTTTAATCTTTAATAATTTAACTGAAAAGTATTGGATGGACTAATCAATAATGAAAACAATGAATGACGGATGAACTGGAAATTTATTACAGGCTCAATTAATTTGTGAGGTAAAATGTAATAAATGTAATAAAGATCTTCGTGGGACTCATATTAAGCAACTTCCTGTTAAGAAGGATGTTGTAGAAGTCATTTCACCTCAGATGACCTAATACACCAGCTTAGCTGTTTAAAAATAGCCCTGGATTTGCATTCTTACAATACAGAGATTTTAAATAATCTTACAAGAAAAGATTCTCCCATACCACCAGCTACCAGTATCTGATCAAAAAAGTCCAATCAAAATTTCTTTAGAACTTAATTTTAACAATTTCCTCCCCAGCAAAGCAATTTATAAATACCTACAAGTAAATTAAAAGACGTCTGGTGAAGTCCATTAAATTGCTTCATGGATGGGACTCCACTGTGAGGTTATCACATATCTCCAGAGTACTGAGGGCAAATCCTCCCCGGAGTAAAACACTGGGTTGGAAATGACAGACGCGCAGAAAAATATTCACTGTCTGGCAGCCTTGTAATTGTTTCTATACTCTCCAAAGACCCTTTTCTCTATAAGAGAAATAACCTAGATATGCAAATACGCATTCCCAATTAATTTAATTCATATAATTATGCAGAGAAAAAGAGATTGGGCAGAAAAGGAAGCCTTACCTTGCACCAAGTTGTCCTCCCACTCAAGCCCCCTCGCTCTGCAGGGTACGGCTAAATTAGCTTGGAATATTGACGCATGCTCGGCTTCACAGATGAGCATCAATTATCTCCAACGTTTTAATGAGTGTTTTTTTGGCAGTTGAAAAGGACAAACAGAGAGTTAGTGGCAGAAATCAGTGCAAATGGAGGTTTAAAGGCAGTGACAATCCCAAAACATGAACTATACGACCCCGTCTTCAGGATTCATTAGTCCTGTAATGTGAAAAAAATAAAAAATAACCGCCTTAAAAGCGAATTTTACTGCACTGAGCACAATTTAGGACTCATCACGAAAGTTCAGTTAGAAGATCAAAACATGACTTAAACTGAGTTGACATATCTTTGTAACATAATAAAAACAAAGTGGATGCAAACGGAAATAGGAAAAATTGATGGATTATAAAATTACCTTATTGAATTACTGAAAGGTTACTGTATGTTTAAAATCCCAAACACTATTAGAAAATATGGAAATTCCAAATATGGCTTAAATGACTTGTTCACTAATCACAATTACATGATATTGACATTTGCTCAATTTAGATAATAAATTAATTCTCAGCAGTATTATAGCTTCAGAAGTCTCACAATACCCTGTGTAAGGCTATCATGCTACAGCAGCAGTAATGATACAGTATGCGTGCTATTTTTATTCCAGTAAAAACTGAGCCATCCCTTAACAATGAATTGGTATTCATAGCGTGATGTATGCACTTCAAAACAGCTGATGGAGCAACAACAACATGCACACGGTTGTATTGGCAGGAAGCAAACAAACTTCAGCACTTCTCAACACTACAACCATAACCATGATGCCAACCGACTCTTCAATTAGACATTTAAAATATATGTAAATGTTCACTATTAATTAATCCCCTGACACAAGATACACTAATTAGCTGGGAATCCCCAACTCCTATTGCTCCATATTTAAGACAAACCCACTCAGTCCAGATATGAGGACAGCAGACACCAAAGAGTGAAATATGTGCTAATAATTATTCCTTTAAATGGATGTTTCTTTTAAAAATAGATCTGTCTAATTAGCGGTGCTACTTTGCTGGATGAGCATCGACAGATGTCTTCGAGGACACAGGCAAACCAACAAGGAGCGTGTTGATGTTAATCAAAAGCTATAGACTTTAATTTACCGTAGTAATTAAAGGAGTAATAATTAGAGAGAACATGGTTCTCTAGTGCCTTGTAAATGACTAAGATAGAAATATAATTCATTTCCACATGTTTATAAGCCGAATGTTTAAGCAATCAATCAGTCAGATAGATGCTTTCCTTCTTGGCTTGTTATCACTTCACTTATCACATAAACTACTGGATGTCTGAATAAATTTGTTGCATGTTTACACCCTGCTTTTACTTGTGTGCATTTGTATATTGAATTGTATATTGAATTACTGTCGTGTTTTTCCAATATATAAAAGTGAATTCATTATACTTTTGAAATAAAACATTAGGAAAAGAGATCGCACATTGAGGGAATTGTGATGAGCATTTTAGCAAGTTAGCACTGTTTAATCAGCATCACCTCTACTTCCAGTGATCTTATTAAGACAGCAACAAACAGACTTAAATGTACTGAGAGCTGCCGTGATAATGATATCTATAATGATATCTACAGCTGATAGATAACTGTTTATTATATGTGAAGTCTATGACCAGGAGTATGAGGTCACTGTGATAACGACATTTCAGGATGATTCAGTTTCA
>JASGAT010347080.1:9942-24517 GCA_030220025.1 Chelon auratus
AAGTACCTTTGACCACCTGAGAATCGTGGCTCACGTCAAGTCCCGGAAAGTCTTGAGAAGCGGTTTCAGAGCTGCTCTCACCGCTGCCTCCAGTCTCTTTTCGCTCCCATGAACCAAAAGGGAGATTTATATAGCTCCCCTTGACCTTGAATTTTCTGTTTTATCCCTTTTTCCATTTTATATTCTGCTTCTCTGAAGACTTACGCCTTTGTAGTCTGAAATCCCTATTCCCCGTGTTGAGTCACGGTATTGGCAAAAAAGCGAAGGGAGAAGAAGGGTAAGCAGTTTGGAAAGATAGAAGGGAAATGTGTTTTTCCCAGATGACACTCGGTGGCACTTGATAAGCCACTTTTGTCGCCTTGAAACACTGAAAACTGGCAGTCGTGCGGACGCCGCGATCTTTCCCGAAACGCCCTACCTTCGCGAACGACAGCAGTCGCAAATGAAGCAATTCGTGGCGTTCTCTTGGGCCTTTCTATGAAGCGGTTGTGTCGGTTGACCTGGTCACTTTCCGGTAAGGGGACTGTGGGCCGCTGCTTTCGTATTGTGCAACAGATCAGGACCCACGCCGACTGTTCGACGCTTGTTTGCTGTTACTGTGTGACCTTCCTACTCCCTAAGAGTAATACGTACCGCCTGACTCTCATCGCTTCATTTTCACCCTCTGTGTGCAGTGGGAATGAGTGAGAAAATACTTGTTACCAACAACATTTTTTTGCTCGATCTCACCGCATATCTTTCTCCCGTCCACCTCCCTTAAGTTCTTTGCTTTCTCTTTCCTCCGTGAGGTCAGTCTCTTGCTAATTAGCCATCCATGGCTAATGTGATTGACGGGGGTGATAATCAGTGTAATGGCATTTTGGTGTGGTGCGAGTCCAGCTGGTGTTGAGAAAGCCTGCGGGAGGAGGTGGGAGGTTGCTCCTCATCAAACCCACCGCTGCTGCTTCATGCGACAGCGTGTGCTGCACAGGAACACCAGCTCGGCCACTGTAATCTTACTGCGCCCATTCAGACTTCTCTAAGGTTTAGGTTCTGTGCCCGAGAGTCGCCACGATTCTTTCTCTTGTTTCTTCTCCCATTTCCCTTCTTGCCATTTTCCTCGCTTACCCGTGCAACCATGGAGGTGTCATTAGCACTGTGTCCTAATTAGTCCAGTGCCAGCTAATTGTGCTTCTGACGCCATGTCTCTGGGGATGCAAGCCTTGCTAATTTCAATAAGAGTAAACAAGCAAACCGCTCCCCACTGACGGCTATGGATTAATTAGAGACTATCTACTGCACGTAGAGACTGAAGGAGAGGAAGGGAGTTCGGGGAAGACGCAGCACGGAAACCCTGCAGAGTAAGCTGGAGATGAGGTGAAAGAGAGTTCGCTTTCACTCTTGGCACGCAACACACTCGGAGGCCGCCCGCTCGTTTTAGGAAAATTATCCTCACTTACATTTTACGCAGCCGTTCTAAAGAAGGACCCTCTGAGGCGGCGGCATCCCATTGAGAAACAAAGCACCGGATGTGTTGTTTTTCGCGAGTTTCATTTAAAGGTTGAACTGAAGCAAACAAGGCAGTTTTCTTTTCCTTAAGAGAGACTGATTTGTGCACACTCCGGGCCCGGATCGCTACAGCGAAGGCGCTTCTGTGCTCTCAGTATTCATTCAGCGCACACACAGAAACGGTGTATGTGCTTTTAATGTAATATTTCAGGTCGGCTGAGCATTTATGCTCCTTTTCAGCGACGTTTTTGCCTTATGTCCGTGCTGTTACGGATAAGCTCGAGAGCTCCTCTAGAGCGAGTACAACTTTTTGCAATTATACCCACTGAGCAGCTCTACTTGAGACGTGCCAATGCCTTGCACAAAGATGCCTCGTATTGAACGTGAAAGGGAAAAGACTTGTTCATTCACTTTAAGGTTGAAGGGCTTGAAAACACTTGTAAAAAAAAAAGGCATTTTCAAGCACACATATTCCTTATATTGCTCCAATTTACAGTTTTAACACTGTTGCTGACGGTAAAAGCTCAGGGCTGTACATTTTCCAAGGTGTAAAAGAAAAAACAAACAAATCTAAAACAGATCCATTATCACGTTTCACTTTTTAGGCCAATGCAGGATAAAGCAATTCAAGGAAGCCCATCTCTTTGTAGCTGACAGTTCGTGCAGAGATGTTTCAGGCTATGGTTGCACTGGTAAACCTCTTGTATATTTCCTGTCCAGTAAAGTTTCTGAGTAAAACAAGCACAACGTAAAGGTATTGCTAGTGTATGGATGGAGCTTGTATACATGTATACCCTCCACAACACCATTGCTCCATCTCGGTTCATCCAACGCTCCAAGGTCCAAGATCCTAGGATCAGCATTTGGTGGTAGGAACCAAAGTCAGGGATATCTTGCGGTAATCTGAAATTACCTCAAAGTTGAGACTAGATCATCTTTGAGGCAGTGGTCTCTTGTTGTCACATCAACTAGTACGTTCCTGCGAGTATGCACCTTTGACGGAAGTGGTAGCTTCTGCTTTCTCCTTTTAAACCACAAATACAAAATACCTGCTGGCCACTGACTGTTGTCTTTGCAGTGTTTTTAAGTACAGCTTTTTGGTCCAGACACAGGCAATGTGAAGCAATGTCTTTATTGCGAGCCATTCTTTGATGTCAGTTTATTGTGTCTGTACCTTAAAAGGGAACTACTGTTTTTTACAACCTGGACCTTATTTCTGGCATAAAATACAATCATCCATATAACTTTTGTGTAGTTTGTAGTCATTTGGGAGATAATTAAATCAGCGTATATCCATATAGTGGGAGTGACTGGGGCACTGAAATGCAGCCTCTAAATAACACATTATCTGCCACAAAACTCGTTCATTTCAGCAATATTTTGTTATGATATGATGTGCAATTCCCTTTGAGTCTGGAGTTACCTGTTATCATCATCCGGGGTCTGTAGGTTAATCTACAGGCTGCGTTTCGGTGCCCCAGTCACTCCCACTATATGGACATACGCTGATCTAATTATCTCCCGAACGATTACAAATTACACAAAAGTTATATGGGTGAGTAAACGATCATATTTTATGCCAGAAATAATGCCCAGGTTGTAAAAAACAGTAGTTCCCCTTTAAGGGGCAGTTCGACACATTGTTTAAGAGTGTCTGCTGGCAAATATGGACGAAGAGCAGCAAATTTTGGACATTCTGACATTACCATTTGTATCACAACAGCATTAAAGATGCAAAGTGCAGCGATGACTGGTGTTTTAGGCATTGACTTCCTGATCGCAGGTGATTTAGCACCAGTTTCCCTATTTTTTTTGTGTGTTCATTTTAAATGGCAGATGCAACAAACGGCGAGCAGGTGCCTCGCTGGCTTTCCGCCCCCATACGACAAACTCAGTCAGCAGTGAATGGATGGACTGTGATGTGCCTGCATATCTGTCTCTCCGGCCTCCTTCTTTTTCCGCTATCTGTGAAATGCAAGGCTTCACATCTCACTCTTGTGCAGACTGTATCGCACTCTCCCTTCACACCTAATTAATCACGCTATTGAACTTGACGCCACTCAACAAAAAAAATAAATAAATAAATAAAACAGCCGGCGCTGAGAGGGACGAGCCTTCCTCGTTTCCTACTTTCGCCTTCTTCGTCCTCTTCCTCGCCGCCTTTCATTCCGGTTTGATTGCTACATGCAAGCAGGTCTGTTTTTTCACGGTCCGGCAATTTTGCCTCGCCCATTGTTTAATCGAGTTCAGCGAGGGGCTTTCTTTATCACCGCAAGCCTGTCTGGGTGCCATTAGGTCAGACATAAACACTCCAGCCTCACATCCTCCAGTGATGGAGCGGGCTTGTAAATCTGAGGCCACTGAAGGGTGTACCCTGCCCACATCCCACAAGAGATGAATGGACTTTCATTACAGGCTTCATTGACAACATTTAAACACACCTGCATTCATGTATGCACAATTAAAATGCAAATCGGAGTGGGGAAAGAACGTAAATGCGGGACAAATAAACTGAAGTTGAGGCTAGAACACACAATGAAGTCCAGGTGCACATCCTCTCACACTCTTTAATGACAGCAGTTAGAGCTGCCTCAAGGGAGTCGAGGTGTGGGCGCTGACGTCGGGATGGAGGGTTATTTTTCAGGAGGATGTTAAAGTTAACACTCACAAGCGCGTGCGCGTTTTCAAGTTTTGTCATCTAAACGTGCGGAGGCTGTCTGAGACGGGAAGAGAGAGCAGCACAGAAAGAGGTAGAGGACGGAAGGAAGGAGGGAGGGAGGGAGGAGGGAGAGATGGGGAGGGTATTGGAAGGATTTATGGGTGTAATAATGGAATCTCAGTGGCTGGGCCATTGACACTGAGGCATTTTCTCTCATCCTTCTCCCATTATTAGATGGATGGAACAGGAGGGAGTAAGCACAGCGACATATGGGCGGGAGAGAATGGCATTCTGTTGTGCCGGAGCGCAAATCACATCCAGTGATGATCTCTCGGCCTTTACATCATCCGGGCGTCCATACATCAAGCCGCACATTAAACGATTTTTCCTCCGTGATTCACGGCAGTTTTACGTCAAGGTTTGACCTCGGCAGCGTTCGTCTGATATTTTGTTGATTTTTGGACCAATATTCCCCCAGTTGGAGCGTAAATAAACTGCTTCTGAATGGATCTGAAAGGGATTTGTAGTTAAAAGAGTGCCCCAGGGTTCAGTTTAAGATCACCTTTAACATGGATATGAGGCAGATAAAAAGGAAGACCTCAAAGCAGTTGGTACTTTGATAAAGTGATGCATCTCATCTTTCTTGGAGTTTTTTTTTTTTTTTTAAANATCTACATTTGTACCTGTGCCCTTAAGGTAGTCTGTGATTTGAAGCCACAATTTCAGAATGCACAAACTCAAATCCAACATCTTTTATGCACTAACAAAAATCTCTGTAATGTTGCTTTACTCTTCCACAGAAAGGGACAGCAATGTTGCCTTCAGTTGAATGTATGTGTGCTATTGCCCTATTGGCTTACGTTGCCGTCAAAGCTCTTAAAGCTTCCTAAATATCGGAGCAATGCCAACCAATATTTTCCTTGCCAATCGTTAAGAACTACTGGAATGATCCTTTAAAATAGGTGTTCTTAGGGATGTGTCAGTGATATATTAACATTTGGCCGCAATAATCTCCTGTCTGGAGCACATATGGGGAAATGCAGTGAAAGCTAAAGATTAGGATTTTTGAAACATGACTTTCTACCTGACCTGAAGGGTTCTACCAAGTTCTCATTTTATCGTATGTGTTACGAGGATACGCACAATGCCCGTGGGGGAAGACGGGAAAAAAATAAACGTTAAGTATATGTTAAAGGGTAGAAAGTTTGAGTGTTTAGCAAAGTTTGAGTCCTATGTTTGGCAGTGCCATTAGGTTTAGTCAGGTTGTTGTAGGTTGCAGATCTGGTCAACCTGGTATTGAATGAGCACGTCAAAATACATGCTAACAGCTAATTCTTAGCTAGTAGCATGCACAGATCTTTAAATATTATAGTATTTGAGTCCCAATCTGATTTTAAATAAACAAAATTTCCTTCCCTGGAGATTCTTCAAGGCTTTTTTAAATCTAACTTGTTCTGCTGGATCACGTGTGCACTGTGTAACCAAATAATGCCATCCCAGCGAACGTAGCAAGGAGAGGGTAGCTCATACCTTAGCCACTTTGACGCTAGCCAGCCGTTTTAAAACAGAAGAGAAAAGGGAAGTTTTGACACTGCAGGAATGTAGCTTTCTTTATCATAGACCAAGAAAGCTACATTCCTGCAGTCTTCAAGAAACCTGAAACAAGTCTAGCAGCCTTGCTTTTTGCCTTGGTTAGAAGACCAGCTGCCCCTGTCCTTAGCCCTAACCCTAACCGTCTCGAGTGGAATTCCAAAGAAAGAGCTTAAAATGTGCTTCAAGTGGCTATTAACACACAGCTCCACTACATCATGTTTGTCGGGTTTAGCACAATCACAGTCCTTTGCAGAGCTCAAGGTAAACTCATTCCACACATCGCAATGCGTGGGTCTTCTTTTTCAGCTATCGGCCACGCTAATTATGTTTACATTCAGACGCAGCCTTTCAGCGCCTCTACACTCTATTATGTCCTGCATTAAAAATCCACCGACTCCCGTTACATTGCGCTTCCTGATTATGCGTGCCGTTGTAAACATTGGCAGCGATGACTGCTCACAGGAATGTGATTTCCTCTTATTATTGGCCCTTAAGGTCAACGCTTCATGAAGCAAAAGCCCTCGGGCTCCTTACTGAGTGGAGTGCAGATAAATTAAAGCTGTAAAATCTGACCTGTCATGGTTCAGTGTAAAGTATTAATGAAGTATCTTGTGCTACGCTCAATTAAGGAGATATCTGTGTTTCGTTTAGCAGACGTTGTACTACTTCCTTAACAGAGTATTCTTGGACACTTACTATATGTAGAAACTTGTGCTTTCAAGTAATGTTCAAGTTCATTTCATCCGTCTTTGCCTACTGTATTTATTGTGATTCAAGCAACGCCGTGTCTGCATTATGTTTCCGGAGGCTCCTCTCCGTTGCGGCAGATTGCCACAAAGCAGCTCGCCGGCCATCCGCGAGCGACAAACACCTGCCATTCCATAATTAACACCTGCTGCGCGATAACCGGCACCTGCTTTCGCCTGCATTGATTACTTTACGGTGACGGGATCTGATGCAGCGAACGGTTTAAACGTTTGAGCTCATTTCCGTCATTTGCATCAAAGCGCCGTCTTCATCACGGGCGCATTAGCATAAGGGCCATAAGCGTCCGCTGTGGGAAAGTTGGCGATCAGCTGCAAGCACTTAGTGTTAAAAAGTTGGAACCACACTCCCTTTGTAATAGTAGGCATTTTAAAGACTATTTACTTGTCGTTCATAGCCATATAAGCAGGATGCAAGGATGATTGTGATGTGCAGTACGCATGTTTCGTGGATCTCAGGCTTTTGATTGATCTCTACTTGACAGACTTGAGTTGGCTTTAAAGCTGCTCCACGAATGCTTTTGCTAAATAATTTAAGCTGTCTGGGAAGCCTGGTGGCTAAATGATCTGGCGAGCTGCAAGTGGCATTTAAATAAAATGTCAGAATTTATTATATAATTTTTAGTTTTCAGCCTTCTCCTGTGTCTGTCTGGGGGAAGGTTTCAGCTCAATTGCGAGACCAGTGGAAATGCTGCAGAGGGTTAACGCTGCACATTCAGGCGCATCGGCTGTTCGAATGAGTCACAGTTTAGGAGCAAGGTTTTAAGGTCTCGCCAAGTTCATTTGAACTCAAGAGAAGATGCGCTGAAGGGAAATTAATTCATCCACTTCCTCTCGTCCTTGCCCTTGCTGCACTCTCTGTTTAGCTGCATTGGTGTTTCCAGGTGAAACTGAGAATAAACAAGTGGGGCTATATGGAAAAAGTTTTGTGTGGGCTATACAAGAGGAAATAACACATACCACAACTGCAAACTTTCTGAACCCGGAGTCTGCTCTCAAAATGTAGGCATACCACTCGCTATTGTGACCTCCGCACTCAAGATCACTGCTTCCTTACTCAACTTCTCATCAAACAAAAAAGCCAGTCTTGGCAGGAGTAGCGGAGAGTTCGCCCTCGTGTTCACCCGCTGTTGTATTTCAAACAAGTGAGCAATTGAAATCTATGCTAATCCTCAACTCATTTCTGCTTCTATCCCACGGAGCAGAGCGGCATAATATTTCCATAGCGATGCAGACATTTTTGAGGGATTAAGGAGGGGTTACGAGGTGGTCGGGGAACCCCGGGCAGCTCCGCTCGCACACTCTACATCAGCTGACAGTCGGCGTGGTAAAGGGCATGTGTTTAACCGTGATTGATGCACTGTCAGTAATGCAGAAGACAGTGGGAATCCAGATTAGAGAAAATGACCCATGGGAGCGGAATGAGAGATGGGTGGGGGATATGGTGAGAGTGAAAGGAAAAGCGAGGCAGGCGAAACAAGGTCTCTGTGAATGCCTGATAACCCGTTTTCTCACTGCGACACATTTCACTTTGAAGCCCAATCGACTGCCGCCCCGCTCCGGAAACTTAAGATATGCGCGAGTTTCTCTTTTGCTCCCCGCCGCTTCCTTTTTAATCTTTGTCTCTTGTTTTGTAAAGAGGGTTTAACATCTGTTGGATGCTGCAATGGCGATACCAAAAGCCCAACCAGTGACTTTAGCTCAACAGTTTCCATGCTGTGTATGAAATTAAGTTGTGCTTCACCAGTGCTGCCATAGCAGGAGTTTATCTTTATTTGAGCAATTATTCTGGTATGATAACCAAATTGTTTTATCAATACTGAATCCAAATTTGATCATGAAAGACGAGCAAAGAAAATAATTAAGATCTTGATTAACTCTTCGCTTGTTTTCCAAGGGAGGTGAAGTCACATTCTAGTCATTTGCACTCGCAACGGAATCACAACAAGGTGGGAACTTGTGTTGATTTCCGTGCACGGAGTTTACTGGGATTGGTATTGATTTGGAATACTTGCCAAACATCGATAACCTTTTCCTGGTAATAATACCCATGGGAATTTGGGGATTTTCATGTGTGCTCACAATATATGCAGAATCACAGATGCATTCGCCAGACTTCATTAACTCTGCCACCGAACTGTTTTAGGAGCCCAACCTTAAAGGATTGCTGCAGGTTCTTCCATCAAACTTACGTATCCAACTGTTAGAGCATCAAGTACATAATGCTCTAGATGGTTTGCAATGCAGAACTACATGGGAAGTTGTTGATGGGAACCATCACCATCTAACTCAGGCTAATTTTTGCCAGTCAACATCAAGATCAACAAATCATGTGCTAAAGCTCTTCATTACTCTCTTATTAATACAGCAAGCTGCAGTTTTGAAAGCTAACAAGCAATCATTGTAGCTAGTTGTGTTGTTGGCATGGCAATAAACTGTTCTTGCCATCTTTGCAAAGAAAATTAGTGCATTAAAAGGAATCGCCAAACCTAAAACATGCCCACAACTGCCAGTAATTCCTGACGGCACACTGATCAGTCGGCACCCTAAGGCATCAGCCGGAAATATGCCTTGTTGCCTAGCAAGATGGACTGTGGTGTGGTTTCTATCAGATCAGGTGGACACAATGGAGGAGTCAGGGAACAGGCAAGTTCAGAGGCTGCTTAATCAGATGCAGCGTCAAAACCAGGAAATCAGGATACAGGCTAAGATACAGTGATCCAGCAGGCAAAAAACTCAGGTAATATCAATAAGCTAAAGTCACAACTAGAGAACACTCGAAGAAACTGGGTGGAACTCTGAAGGCGTTCTGGCACAGAAGGAGTGGGGAACACAGCTTAAATACACGAGGGAGACAATGAGACACAGGTGAAACACATGAGGGCGGGGAAAGCAATCACAGACTTCAGAAGACTCAGACTACAAAATAAAACAGGGAGTGACGAAAAAGGACAGAAAACTGAAACTAAAAAAAAACTAAAAAAATAACCAACACTACGTGGTCCTGACAGTTTCACAATCTTCAGAATCGCGCTCAGCTTGATCAAGTACACTAAAGCGACCACAAACAAAGCTCCCATGTCTTTGAATTCCGAATTAAAAAATGCCGATAGCCAACAGATGTCCCTTGTCTTCCACCGTATTTTGGAAATACCCTTAGGTCACCACAGATGCGCTCATACAGTCCCATGTAAAAGATTCACGACTGACAAATCACAATATCCAGGAAATTGGTAATAAATTCCTGTGAAATTCATCAGCTCCCCATATCGGACAAAACCAGGAACCATTTCCTGGAATCGCAGTGACAATGGTGTAGGTGCTCAATAGAAGTCTGCACAATGTGGCGAGCTACGTCACCCATTGACCTCAAGGGGCCTTTGGTGCTTTCATGGACATTTGCCTCATCTGTTGATGTTCTTTTTTTGTTATCAGGAGCCTGGGAATAGAGGTGAATGCTATCTGAGGGCCACCAGGACCCCAACTTAGGGATAACAGGGTGCGATAACAGGAAAAGTTTTGTTGGCGAGGTATTTATGGATAAAAATGAGAGATAAATGATGTTTGCATGAGCTTGTATGAATCTTGTGTATTTGTCTTTGGGTACAAAGACAAAGAGGGGAAAAAGTACCCAGGCAGGCAATCCATTGTATCTGTAAGCATGGCCCTGACAGAGGGTAATGGCCCTTATTCTAATTCTCTAAAAGACGAGGGGGACAAGAGGTTCAAATGCACATAGACGAGAGGAAGGAGAGGAACAAAAAAAAAAAAAGAGGCAGGGGCGGCATGGAGAGGCCCCATTCCACGCCTCATTGAGTCCTCATTCAGAACGGCCTGCACTTCATTAAAAAACGAAGGCATCTTCCACGGAAACAAAAACAAAAAAAAAAAGAGCCGCTTGTTGTTCATATTCCATCACGACGCAGAGGGAGCGTATTTGTTTTACCACAACTACAGAGCGCCCGAGCGTGTCTTTGAAAGAGGCAGGCAGCAAATTTGTAATTTATGATAATTGTCCTCTCCAGAATTGTAAATATATTATGACGATTATTTCCGGGGGAGCACACACACCAGGCCGATGTGACGTTTCATCAGATGAGGGCTGAAAAATTGCTGAAGCAGAACGCGCCACGGATGCCGGTAAAGTGAGCGGGGCGGAATATGGTGTCAAAACACTTGTACTTTCACACATGGATGCATGTGGATCAGTCACACATGCAAGCTCCACTGACTTCAAATGACTCAACAGCAACTCGTGTTAATTTTTGTTTAATCTTGAACCTTTGTTCCAGCTGAGTGCCTTTTACTCCCTATCAGCAGTTCCCTACATCTACACTTGTTCATGTGCATCAGATTCAAAGTACTGGACAAGGCCGATTGTATTACTTGTTGAGAGCTTTATGCAGCATCAACACAACTGTATCCAACCTGTAGCTGTAAGATATTGGAGAAAATGTTGAAAGTTAACCTTTACAGCTGCAGCTTTAAAACTAAAGCTAAGTACCAAGTATTTCAACAATTAACAGGAAGGGTGAAGCGGTGCGCTAATTAAAGCTTTATGCTAGCAATAGCCATACAAGTCACACGAGCGCCGCAGAGTTGATTTTGTTTACAGCAAAGTGGCTGTCATCAAAGTGAGATGTTTAGATACCACTTCCGCATCTGTTGTAGAGCGAAAAATAATTTTAAAGGTCGAACAGTTAACAGTGATTAAGACATTTGCCAAGAAGTATACGCCACATAATTCCAATTAAACTGATTGTAGGACTACTCCTTTGTGTTCAAAGGTATTTTTCTCTCTGTTGAACACACTGGATAATGAAATTCAGATGTCATATTCTGACTTTTTTTCGGACTTGTTATTTTTTAAGTTGTTAATTTGTTAAGTTTTTAAGCCACATTTAAAGCTAGCTACTTTCAAAGCCATGCAGACTTGTAGCTTGTCATCTTCTGGAACTCTCTGATAGGGTTTATCAATCTGATTGGTTTAGATAAGCCCGGTGATTCAGACAATCAGCTGTTCATTTATTTTTTTTATAGTGTCTGCCCATTAACCGAATATTTTCCATCATTGACCGTTTTTTTAAAACTGTGACCGAAAAAAAATTCTGAAGGCCATCTGTCATTTTGACAGTTTGCAATTCACACCCCTGACCACTTTGTGGCGAGTGATGTTATTAATTGGCTTGACTCTAATCGTAGTTTGCATTCCAAACACGGAACTTTTGTCAGTGCTAGATTTCCTGGTACACCGATTACACTGACGCACATGTCAGAGCTAAGCTAACCATAGACATACAATGTAAATGTTTATGCGGCTAACGGCTATCAAAATGGAGGAATCGGATGAAAGCATGTGCTAGGACTGATGGAAGGCGAATTTTATTTTAAAAAACTAATGGAAGCCTTGATAAAAGTTTTCTGCAAATTGTGCAAAGAAGACCTGTTTTTATGACCCTGTCAGTCAAAATGACAGACAACGAAAAGTCTAGCGCAACCTCTGCTGCCCATTTCGAAAAGATTTTCCGAGAATGGCAAAATTGTGTTCTCTGTGGTATTTTAGTTGGAATCCAATCTAATCCATTCCTTCTATGAATACTTGTTCACCTGCCAGTGGTCTGAACCATGTCCATACACTGTCAGGCATTTCTGCCACTGGTTACTAGGTTCACCAGGTTGAAGGTGCATTTATTTTTCTATTCGAAACCCTTTTTGTGGAAGGGTCAGCGCCGCAGAGCGGCGCAGTGAGTTCTTTTTGTCCGAGTCCCTATCTCTGTGTCTCCATCCTCCACGTATTGATCGCTTGCCGACCTTTCACCCTGACTGTGAGTAATGGAATTGCCTGTCGTGGACGCGGGCCCCGGTCAAGGTCTTGTAAATGTACGACACATGTTTGTGCGAACTCGGCGATCGATGCTTTGCTTGCTCCCATGTCATGGAGAATAGAGCCTTCCGCCAGGTTATTTCTGTCAGGGCCTTATCTTGATTCCTTAAAAGTCCTTGAAATTCAGCTGAAACCCACTACATGGGAGAGGAGAACTTCTATATTTAATAGGATTCTCTTTTACTTAGGACTCATACTTTTAAAACTATTCCATTTTGGTGCCTAGTATATATATTTGCTTGACAGTGTTAAAATTCCAGGTAACGATAATTGCTTCTAAATAAGAAGCATTTGAACACAGTTGACAACTGCACTTAAAAGATATTTGCTTGCAAAACTCTTCCTTGAGGAGTGACTTCTGTGTTCATTTAAAGTCCTTTTTTTAAAGTTTAATTTCTCAGAGACTCTTGTAGCGGTGCCGTGTTCTTAGCTCTGCAGACAGCCCGAGGGAAAGGTTTCGGTCCTGAAGCCTGACTGGACTTAGATGAGATGACATACCTCTCTAGAGCCTATCAGATTTCCCTGTGACAGATGGAACCGGTGTGGGGAGTTACCGCCTGGTGATGGGAAAGATTGCAGTAGAAAATAGGCCAGCGTGGATTACCGAAAGGTGTGAGGTGGGGGAGTGCCACGACCGCCTTTACGGGAATGTTTGCGGCGGTTTCCACAGTGATGGAGAGTGTGTGTGTTTGTGTTTGACAACAACAGGATTACAGATATTTTTGGAAGGAGGTAGGAGGGTGGTGTACGGGAAAGATCACACTGAAGTACACTGTAAAAAATGGCAAGACTGGCAAGAGATTTCCCTGGGCATGGTAATTCACGTTATGGATATGGTAATCTAAGAAAAACACAAATGTGTGTGTCAACAGTGTGTGCTTGAGACCGTGCAAATATGCAGTTGGCTTGGTTTATGTCCTGGTGCAGTATTTGTAAAGCTGAGGTTTGACATTACATAATATATAAGGATGCATCATCTGCAAAGAATGAAAGCCTGTAAAAACGTTTTGTGCCAATCCATAGTGTTTAAACTAAGTTATTCTTAGAAGCGGATGGTGAATAGCTTCTGGCACTATAGGTAAAAAGGTAGGGTACCACCAAAGTCATTAGGATTCATCCTCCGAAGACCACAAACAACAATATGTCTAATAATTGTAGAGATATTGAGTGTTCGCAAAATCTCGTCAATACTGATATTATTTGCAGTGTAGCTTCTGTTTAGGTTTTACGTGACTCTGTAACCTTAACCCTAACCCAACACACACACGGAAAAAATTCACACACTTACACACAAACACCGATGCCAGGAATCCGGATTCCCCTTGAAATAGCTGGACCCCCTTGCGCTATGTTGATGACACACACACGCACACGGGAGGAGGGGAGAAAGCACCAAGAATAGCAGCGCTGCCACATCCATTGCATTCCACTACCCAGCTGGCTGCCCTGCGGACACACTCGCATACTGCTGCAGTCTGACACACATACCTAGTTACAGCAGACATTTCACATGCATATTTTTCAGCGCGCGCATGGATAATCCCTGCTGCTGCCAGAAGCGCACTGATACCTCTTCTCGCCCCACTACACACTTCTTCAGATTTTTCTCCCATTAGGCTGGTTCGGCACATGGTGTTCACTGCTTTGCCCCGACCCATCAATGAACAATACAAGTTCAGCAACAGAAAGCCTGTAGCTAATCCCTCAGCTGTTTGGACTTGGCAGTGGACAGTTGAAACGCTGGAATAGCCCGTGTCTCCACCAATTGTAGCAGGGATCAGATATCAATTTGTCAACAGAGCAGGCCGGACGGCTAGCCGGCTGGCCGACTGGCTGGCTGGCTGGCTGGTACAGAGCCTGAAGGCAGAGGTGAATCAGCAACTCAGACAGCCAAATACACTGGACAGTTGCTTGGCTGTCTCTCCACTCTCGGCTTTCTCTGAGTTTGGGGGGAAAAGTTAAGAAAGTTCAGAAAATGTCCTCTCTGACAAAAAAAAAAATTGACACGAACCCATCTCTCCCTGTGGATATGTAACGCTTTAAGGCAACTTTCAGATACAGTTGCTGATTTTGTAAGAGCCGTCTTACTGTAATGTCGTGGGTGGTAGTGTTTTATGATCTGTATATGGACTAAGATCCACTTCAGTCCCACACAAATTCTGAAGATCCCACGACAACAAGCAGCCA
>JASGAT010347083.1:0-12004 GCA_030220025.1 Chelon auratus
CTTCTGCCTTCATCCTGGAAGAAGACGGTAAAGCTCAACAAGGAGACAGCCATAGTTCTCTAGTTACGTACATTGTTCGAGACGAGAGATGTAGTTCACTAAGCAATATCATACAAAACCTAATTTATTTACGTCAAATAATTTATCTCTTGACGTGAAAAATTATCTTTTAAATTCACACACATCATATGTCAAATTCATGCCACAATTCGAACGGGACCAAAAAATAATTATGATCTCTCCATAGACTGCCGTTCATATTTTTTCGAAAGATAGGTCCCATGACCCGGAAGTAGAGGGGCGGGACTTCGGCTCTCTATTGTGAAAAGACTGTAGCTAGGCGACTGCTGGCATCTAGTAGCCACCAAGGCTAACAGTTAGCGAGCTAAACACCAGGTATCTTAGTGTAGGAAACGTAAAGGCCATTGTGAATATCAGGACTTTGCTCAAGACTACAAAGAAACCTCATACATTAACTTACCATTCACTTCTGCCATTTCTGAAAATGCCGACAAGCACGTCACAACTCGTGAACTTGGACCTTGAACATTTCAAATCATGAATACCACAAGAGGGTCCTGTTCATATGGACCATTTTAGAGCAGAATAACAACCATCACATCTAAGACACACTAATAAAGGATTACATCTTCTTTTATTTTTTTTATCTGTGGTATTCCCAGCCAACTATAAATCTGTCTTTGTGTACAGATGGAAGCCAGATTATTTATAGCACCCGATTTGTTTACTTCGAGCAGATCTCTGAACCTTATTTCTGTCGCACATCCAAAAAAAAACTTTTGATATTAGCAGAATTATAAGTGAATTCTCAGTTTAAAGCACGAGGCTGCTGTGATTTTATCATAGTGTTTACAGATGAGATATAATTGTGCACTTGAAACTGTAGGTTGATTCTGACACCTGAATGCTCATATAGTAAGAGATTGAGTTGTCAGTTTGTCAGGTACACTACACTAATAGAACAGTCCTGCAATGAATCATATATATTCATGACGGGTTATAACGCTCTGCTTTTGTTAAAACTGACTGGAAGATGTAGTTTGCTGCATTATGCAAAGAGGTCTGTGATGTAGCCTGCCATCACTGATGCTAATGTAGAGGCCACAGTGTAGTAACAGTAACACAAACTGTAGCCTCTAACTTTGAATCATCATCTTAATGCTAGCAGGTTTCCTCTTCACCAGTCAAAGTGGACTCTGTAAATCAGAAGTCAAATTCAGGCTAAGAGTGAAGATATAAATATATTGATGTGACACATGTATTAAATGAGCGCTTTTTGGTCCAGAGAGTCGGTCTGGACTCTGCTCTCAGTTCATTAAACCATCCAACAGTCTGCTGCTTTTAAAGGGTAACGAGCAGCTGATGTGATCATAATATTAATTTAATTTCAGATTTTTTCAGATCTCGTCTTGAGGGCCAAGGTCAGAGCGACTTTGAGGTCAAAGAACAAATGGGAAAACGATGAACTGAGCTGAATTTATTCTCCAAAGGTCCCCTCAGTATATTCTACTGCTATCTATTCTCAACATGGAAACGCAGAGGAATCCTTGAGTGACAAAAAGTAGAGACACTGATTCACACTTGACTACGATGGTTTCCAGTGGAGTCAGTTGCAAGATACCGTTTGCATATATTCTTTATTGTCATTTGTTCCATATCCCAAATAAGAAAATCACTTATAAATGTTTAGTTTAAGGTTTCTTATTGGTGTCTAACGAATCCTCCAGTGCGCGCACACAGAAATAACCCAGACTTCACTCTCCCTGAATGCGTATGAACTCTAAATTCTGCCCACAATCTCCTCTGTACAGGCCCTTCCATCCCGGTCCATGTGATTTCCATCCATCCGCTCGGCCTCGCAAACATTCCTCGCAAGGTGCAAAGCCTGAATAATTCATGTCCGACGGTCTCTTCGCTGTCACATTGTGATCTCGGCTCATTTCAATTACTGCAGCGCAGTGTCAGAGGAACTCTGACAAAGAATGACAAGCAATTATCTCCAAGCGCATTATTTGCTCAGAGTCTCTCGGATGCCCGGCTCTCTGTCCTCTACGTACCGTATCTTTGTGAGGGTTTTGTTTTGGCATGCGGTGGAGTGTGTTTGTGCGGTTGTGTCACCTGCTTCTCTGGAGTCGGGCACCGCTCCCGACCAGCGCCGTGTGATGTCTATGTAGAGGATGTCGACGGACGCCATGGTGAAGGTGCTGTTGCTCAATTTGCAGGTCCTAAACACAACCAGGACATCTTGCATGTTTAAAGTCCAACTGGAATCCCATTAATCATTATTTTGTCCCTTAAAACATGTTTTTAAGATGTTTCGGGGCAATGTCAGAAATGCTTTTAATCTCAGATGACTGACAGCCGGCTGCCAGAGTGCAGGTGTTATGTTGTGTTCACACCACGACTGACAACATTATAAAACACCCAAGCGAGGCCAGCCATGTTGCTCAAGTGGTCTTGAAGATTCTTAATGAATTACGATTGGTTCATTCGTCGCCGGGTAACTTTGATTTATTTTGATTTATTGCTGGTCATGCTGGGCACCCAGCAAGAGTCCGGTGTCAGTTTGTAGCGTCATATCATGGGCTTCCAATAAAAATGACTTGTACCCCGTTGCTTTTTCACCAGTAGCGTAAACACGGCATTACAATGTAGGGAAGGAGAGATGAAGTAAGTAACGCTGTCTGCTCCGCACATGAAAACACACAGATGTTATTGCATCATGCAAGATCTGATTGGCTGCACAGAAACAAGAGTTGCAAAAAAGGGGAATCATGAACCCCAGATATATATGAAATTAAAATTTTTATGCTCCGGTTTTCTCAGAGAAGAACACACATCATGGACATGAAATCCTGTCAACATAAACAATTTAACTTTAAACACATCTAGATCACACAAAAGTGGAACTAGAAGACAATGTTTCCCAGCTGTACTTCTCTCGAGACTACAAGAAGTTAGCATTTCTTGAGCTCTTTCTTAATATTGGAAAAGGTTTTTTTTGCTGTTAGGAGGGAATATTCTGCTTTGATCCATCCAGTAACAATCAATAAATCAAAGGCGCTTGATGAACTAGCATGGCAGACGATCATAGATTTCAATCAAAGCCATTAAAATGATAGTAATTGTAACTGATTTGTGTCTAGTAATAGGAATATAAGCAGCTTCTGCTATGCCAGAACCTAAAGGTGATCCAATAAAATAAACACGTAAAGCTTGTACCTGATGAAGGTTCGGAAAGCGGTGGGACCAAGGCGCATGTTGCCCTTGACCCCGAGGAAGCGTATGAACAGAGCTGCGATGCGCTCCACCAGCCGCAGGTAGTTGAACTGTTTGGTGTACTTGGGGTAGACCTGCTTCAGACAGAGCGAGGGCAGAGCGCTGATTTCATCCGGACTCCTCTCCTGCGACTCTGCTTCCATGGGAATCTCTTCCCCGTGTTCAAACCCACCGGTCCTCGGTTGTGGACTTCGGTCATTCAGTCAACAGGCAAGAAAGAAACAGAACAACAACAAAAAAAACAGCAACAACAACAAAAAAGATTAGAACATTTTATCACATTATATTTAAATGACAGGCTTTAGATATTCAAAAGGCTGAGTGAGCACATAAATAACGGATTTAGACACTACAAACTGCTTCACTGTGTGCTGTCAGTGGTTGATTTACAACCTTTAGTACCTGTAGAATAGAAGACCAAAAGACAACAAGGCAGACAGATTTGTCAGAGGAGCTACAGACAACACACACTGACGGAAAAGCTAACTGCACCAAGATTTTTACTTGAACCTACACTTACAGTCTGGCTTTGGGGGTGAAAAGATGAAAGAATGCAGTATGAAGGATAAATAATTCTCTTGTCACACCTTTTCAATGCCTTTTTTACATATTTACACATCACAACATCAGCTTTAAACCCTTCCAGCTTTAGAAAGTCTAGAAAAGCACAGAAAGAAAGGGGCATTTGATGGAAGTATCACTAACTTTCACCTGAGAAAACAGTGTTTTAAGTGTAATAATGAAATCGCCAACATGTTTGCACAAAGCACCAAGATATCAGTTCAACTTCAACTATGAGTGTTGGAATTTTTAGTTTTGAGAGGTTCAGTAGTGAGGTCTTGAAAGAAGCAGAAAAACTTCATGCTGGTTAATTGACCAAGAGTGCTGATCATAGATTCGGTGCACTGCTCTGTGCCACAAAAGGAAATTCCATGCAACAATGGAAGCACAACAGGGTTTCAAGGTTCAACGTGTTTCATAAGCTACGAAAAAAGTTCTGTCTGTTAGAATTATAATCCACAGAGTATCTTTGAAGGTTGTCCACACCAAGTGGAGGTAATTTTCCCATTCACCATCTCATTCAGTTTCTCTGAATAGTCCTGTAGGAATTTGTTGTTGTCTAACCAAAATGCATTGTGTGTATTTTTAGGGCCCGAGCTGCTGCCTCATAAAATATTTGCAAAGTGGAACGCTGTGTTTCATAGAACCAGTAATTATTGGGATATCTTTAAGAAGAGTTTGGCTCACAATGTCATCCTGATCTGAGCAGATACAATAATGAAACTACATTCATCTACAAGAAATTATGGGTTTGCACCTACTAGGATAGGTTAATTTACATTTTGCGTCAATGCAGTCATAATATCTTTGGGTTTTAAACTGTTTCTCAGACAAAAACAGTCATTTGAAGACATAAATGATAGAAATGTGAAAAAAAAAAATGTGATGGACATTGCCACTTACGTCTCTTTTTTTCCATATTTTGTGCCAAACAAATAATTAGTTGGGGAATAAATGCCAAACTCATTTATAACAGTGTGACTGGTTACGACAGAGTGTTTTTTATGACCTGCCATGTCACTGCCGCCAATCCCATCTTGCTTTTTCCCGAGGATATTTCACTTCTCATAGAAAATTAATGTCAGCTTTAAGTTTTGTGTGTTCGTGCCCTTGGGTCTCTGTGTGGGTGTTCATACGCTGAGCTTGACTGACATCTCCCTCATTCTCAATTTAGCTCTGTTACACCTGATAGGTCCGTACAAAATGACACCTTTATCATTCTTATTAGAACATGGAGTCCAGTGACCTCGAACAGCTCCCATCGCAGAAACCTGAGCGCAGGTCTCCCCGGCCAGAGTAAGTGGAAAGACATCTTAAAGCACAACGACTTCCACCGTCCACACATGTATGTATGAGGACACAACAGAGGCCCGCGCGTGTCAAGGGGTGCTGACTCGTACGAGGCGGTTTCTTTCTCCATGAATTAGTAAGCAGTGTGAATGGCACTGAGAGAGCACTGCTGAATGTTTAATAGAATCAATCATCCCTTAGCAGCCAGAAGGACACCACCCACATCTATTTAGACAGGACGGGCTCTGCTAAAAACGGACACGTCGTCCACAGCAGCTGACAGCCAGACAGATGGGAAGGGATTGTGTCTACAAACATTCTAGCAGACGGAGAGAAGAAAATGACGGAGGAGTTGCGAGAGGGTAAAAGGTGAAGACGAGCAGGTTATTAAAAAGATGTGCACAGGTCTGATGCCAAATGTTAAGCGAGTGAGCGTGGCGAAAGGGCAAGACCTAATTCTGTTGGCATTAACCTGCATAAGCACTGCTGCTGCTGCTCCTGCTCTTGGTGAATAAATGTACAGCACTCTGTGAAAAGTGCCGTATGCCAATGAAAAGAAATCCAAGTGTATGCAGAGTTGGCAGGCTTGTCTTCATTTCAAAAATGTGATTTTTTATTTATTTTTTTGCCTAAACTTTTGTTGGAGCCTTTTAAAACCCCCACTCTTCTCATACGTTTCTATCCACATCCCCAGAAGACTTAGACGAGGCTCCCACTAAGAAGACCAGAGTCCAAACTTTTAAAACAATCCATCTCGTTTCTCTCCATGCAGATGATGCTTTTGTCAATACGGCCGCTAGCCCCTTATTTTAGCCACGTATGGAACATCAGCTTTTTGTTCTCACCCACACTCACCTCTCAAAAATGGCTCATAAATCACCCTCAGAGACATCATACACAGGATTAATGAGCTGGGTGCAAGCAGTACATGTCTGAGCGTCACTGATACCATCACACACTCCTTCTCATAATGCATCATTTATCTCTTCTCCCTTCTCTCCAAAACGTCACTTTTCTCCCTTTTGTTCTGACATTTTGTATTTACCGTCAGTCTTCTACAAGCCCTCACTCTGTCTTCTTTTAATAGAAACGCTTTTTTTTTTCTTTTTACTTTGATTGCGTGCCTGGTCAGTTCGCACCTTTATTTCACTTCATCTTAACAAGTGAAATTCATACATGGGTGAATTCAGCGTTAACTCTACGTTCTGAGTGACTGGATT
Source organism: Chelon auratus (assembly GCA_030220025.1). Lineage (NCBI taxonomy): Eukaryota > Metazoa > Chordata > Actinopteri > Mugiliformes > Mugilidae > Chelon > Chelon auratus. The sequence goes on from JASGAT010347083.1 coordinate 6,372, forward strand.
CCATCCATCCTACTGCAGACCAGCTGTCAGCAAACACAACACACAGGTATATTTATGTACTGCTAGACCATCTGTGCAGTAAACTGATTACTTAACCTCTCGTAACAATGCCGGGAACATTTTGTTTGTGCTCTGAATAGCAGCTTGTTAATATTTCTGAAAGTTTCTAAGAGTAAAAATGAAAATTAACACAGCCGGAATCTGAATCCATGAATTTTGTCCACTGCATCGAGGAGATTTTGAACTGGGTGATACTACATAAAAACTGCTAATATACCGGCAAAATACTTCTAATGCCGCGTGGTTACCCCTTAATCAGCCAGAAGTGATTTCCTATTTTCATCAGCAATCACATTTTCAGGGAAAATGCCACATTTCAGTGTCAGTGTCAATGAGTTTTTAATCACTTATCATGAATCAATCAAGAAACATTTCTTCTAAATTTTCTGACAGGGTTTCGTTTGAATAATAATGGATAATGACCTTGTTTCTCCAGTTAACCCGCTTATACTTTTAGATTTAGTGTTTTCACTCACTATACTGTAAAATAGTTTGATCTTTTATTTACATTTTCTGATAACGCTTATTTTCTGTTACTTAATGTTCTGAATGCAGGACTTGGATTTAAAATTCTAGTTGGTATATTTAATAAAACATCCATGTACACATGTGTTTATGCAGAACTAAACACGCCACTAAGACAGCGTGGAGATGGATGATTAATGAGTTCATACGTTGCACGTGTTGGTGGTGGATGATTACATTTTTTTTAATTTTTTTTTTTTTGGAGAAGATTCAATCTAAAGGCTAATTTTATAAACATTAGCGCCAGCTAGCTGGGTTATAATTAGCATACACTCCCCTTCAGCCCTAAGATTTAGTCTCTATTTGCAGCTTTCTTTGTTTTTAATTTTGTTTTTTAATTTGCGGTACGTCTTCTAGGATGTTTAGATAATTCTGTTTCACCCTTTGTCTTGGTCCTCAACAGATATTTAAAAGTATAGAATATGACAAAGATATATCCAGAAAATATTTGATATTTGTGGTTGAAAAAGTAGCTGTAGCTATACAGATACAGATAGAGAGGTTTAGCTTAACCATCACTAACTCAAAGCCCCAGGACTAAGCCAACATAAAAACTATGTGGGGCATTAGATTAAAGGATTAGGGGTATCTAAAAGAGCACATAAAGGAATTAGTTCAAAGGGAAGCGTATTTAAAATGTAAATGCTGTGGTGTATTTTGTCCATAGACAAGTAGCACTTCTGCTGATTCTAGCTGCATGGAAATATAGCAATGCAAGAGGAGTGAGATTAAATATGTTACAGGCGGATTATATCAATATGTTACTGGGCGTGAATATAATAGTTAAGTGGGTATTACAGCGAGAAGATGCAGAACAAAGCAGATTAAATATCTGATATGTAGAATAATCTGTGGATGAGTCAAAATAAAAGGTGAGGGGAGGAGGGACAAAGGCAAGAAATGGAGATGAAGGCAGAACACAAACTGTAAATCCTTTTGTCATAAAAGAAAAACAGACTGAGAGGAGAGGAAAAAAAAACAAACCCTAATGGTGGACGAGATTTATTGTCAGGCACCACACTGAGCCAGTCAGCCAGAGAGACCGAGCTGTCCGACTACTACGGCAGAGTGTGAATTTCCACCACAGCTCAGCTAAATTTAATTTTTCCATTTAACAAGCTTAGGGAGAGGCGCTGAGTGGTGGAGAGGAGAGCAGGGCTCGGAGGAGGGATGGGCCGAGTGAGATATCAAGTCCTTAAAAGTGGACGGGCAGACAAAGAGTGGGGTAAGAATTCGAAACTGTGTGTTTACTCTATATGTGTGTGCAGGTGTGTGTACTTACATTGTCAGCTTCTTGTTGCCAGGGTCCATAAGGCGCAGGGTGTCTCTGATCACACCCACTTTGACCTCTTCATCCACAGGACTGGGAACGTATTCAAAAACTCCTGGTGCCACCTGAAATTAAAAGGAGCATTTTTTGAGTACAACAAACTGAATGACAGCAATAACACCATTAATAATACTGATGCTGCCGTTCACTCTTACTTCCTGCTCATGTTCTATTCTCATACTGGGGTTGGAGTTGACTTCTAGGAGTACTGGCTTCAGGTTCTTCATCAGCAGGATGTCAAAGCCTAATATCTGAAACACACACAAATAAAATTATTTTGCAAATATGCTCATAAGAATAATGTTGATTGCTACTACACGTGAAACAAACACCTACTCTGCATCTGTCACAAAATTGCAAGTATTTGTGTCTGTACTGGATTTAAGTATTTGAGTTGTTTAAAACTGATTTATTTTTCTTATTTTTGAACAATAGCCGCCAATCCAAGGTCAAGTTTATTAAGACGGAGCCCACCGTGTACAGGAAATAGTCACATGAATAACCTTTGATGCAAAAGAAAAACTCTAATGATTGTGAAGTTCAATCTTTTTAAGTGATTTATAGATAATTTTGGAATTGTGCAAGCCACATTATCTAAAGACAAAGTATTTGTTCACAGTGTTACCATATACCCACCTGGAAGCACGTGGGTCCCGGTTTGCCAGGCGGTATGTCAGCCTGGTAGTAGACTTTAAGTTCAGGCACCACAGCGATGACCGTCTTGATAACGAGAGCGATGATGTCCGACCACACTCTCTTGATGTCCACGCCTTTAGCTGCCAACCTGTACAGCACGCTGGAGAGGGTGCGCTTGCTGCCTGTGCTCTGGCTGTCCGAGTGGACAAAGTTGCCGCTGTGGACGTTGAGGGAGTAGTTCGTCAGGTGCATGAAGACATGGCTTAGATTCTTCTGGCATGGCTCCTGCGCGATCAGAATAAGAATGACTACATGACGGAAAAGTGAAAATACACGTTTCATTGCATCAGAGCAAATGAACAACTTCAAAGCGAGCGTTCCGTCACGGCTACCTGGTAGGGCTCCGTGCAAAAACGTGTCAGGCCTTCTTTGGCAATGTAGATTTCCAGTGGCTCCAGGGACTTAATCAGCACGTACAGACGGATATCAAACTTGAGCTTATCAATGAGTAACGGCTTTTGGATGTACTCCTGGACTACAGACTGTTTGGCCTGTGAACCCGTCATGAGCTTAAGGTCACTAGGGTCACGGATGAGGTAGATACCGTCCCCCTGAGAGCCCCCGTCTGGCTTGACGATGAAGGTGGGATTCACTGAGGCATCGTTCTCCTTCACCATGCGAATCTACAGAAGAGGGGTGAGTGAGAAAAGATGAGGTTAACAAAGACATAAATAAGCCTTGTGTCTGAAGTGTAGAGGCTGTTCATGTTACACCTGGAAAGGTGTTCAAAACAGACATGAATTGTCTACTTAATGAATCCACAAGCTGTTAACTGTTGTGTGTATGTGTTTAACATTAAAAAAGGGTAGTATTCATCTTCTAAACTAACAAATAAATGATTTCATAATGGCTACTTCCTTTGGGGATAAATACAAAAACACCCTGATTCAACTGTGCCGATATAAGCCAGGAAACCATAGTCAAAGCTGCTGATATGAATTTTGAACAATAATCTGCAAATGTATGACTCATTCCTCTGACTTCAGAGTTATTCAGAAATGCAATGGAGTCAACATCATATGATACACGCAAAGTCCAAACCAAGCATTACATTTCAGATCCAGATTTTTATGTAATTCTCTGATATGTAGTGTATTACAAGGCCGTGATATTTATTTCAGTTTTTTAAAGGAAGGAAAACAGTGATGTCCTGGCGCCCCCTGCTGGACAAAACACACAAATGCTATGTTATTTCCACAATGAGAAGTACTCTATCTATAGAGTTTAGTACACTTACACATCTTAATTAGATCTACTGTATATTGCAAAAGAGATTTCTGATGTCAGTTTATGAAAGCTAAATAACATTTTTCACTGATAGATTACCTTTTTTTATGATCAATGCTGAATGAAATAAGTTCTAAAGCATTTCCAAACACACAGTTCCCGTGTCTTTAAAGCGAGCATGGAAGTATAAAAGAGCTTTTACGCATCTCAGTTGCACAATTATTTTTTTGCATCATAATGCTTTTTATTATCCAGCTATTCAACTATACCTGCGTAGAAAACTGCTGGTACTCCTCCGGCAGAATCCAGGAACGGGGATAAAAGTCGTATTCTTCTGGGAACAGCTCCTGCATAGTGCGCACCGCCCGACTCATGTTGATCTTCCTCAGCATTTCGATCATTCCTGCAAGGCAGAGAGGAGATAAAACTCAACAACCAGAACATTATTAGTGTTTGCTGTAGTGTTTTGGTCTAATTTATCCCACAATTCAACACCGCCCGGCAAAGAAGATACAGGCCAGATTATCTGATGATGATGTTCTAATGATTATCAGATACTCCTTGGTTAATATAGAACATGGACGAGGACAGTGAGTAGTTTTAATATCCAACTTTGTTGTTTTACTTTATTGTCACTGCAAAGTCAGGTACACCATATTGTCTGTTTTGTTTATATCTGCTTCTTATATCTTGTAGTGCGTGCATGTTAGATCAGTTTGGACTTTATGTGTAGTCTGGGTCCATCTTTGCAATTAGCTGGGAAACCCAAAACGCATATTTTGCATCTGAGAAATTGTACATTTATGTGTATAGTTAAAAAATAAAAGTCTTACATGGGTTAGTTTTGCAATTCTGTGATATTCAAAACAATGATTGATAAATATAACCTGCTTTGGGTTTAAGATAGAGATACCTGGAAACTTGTTGACCTGCCCTGAGACAATATTTTCATTGTCATGGAAGGAGACACCATGCCAGTAGATGTCACAAGCCGCTCGTCTTCCCAAAGGAAACTGTCGAAAGAGAGAAGAGCGAGAGGGAGGATCAATAGATGACCAACAAAACCTGGGGATGGCGACAGTTCATTCAGAAAAATCATGCTCGCTTGCGTGTGTAAACAAGAAAGAAGGCTTAATCTGTTGGTATGACTCAGGACATTAGTAGGCTGCTCGCCCTTCTGTTGATGCCAAGAGTGCAGGGATAATCTTGCCTAAAGATGGCAGCCAGTGCGTGTTCAGTTGTGATGAGCTGGGAAAGAGGAGGAGAAGTGATACTATAAAAGGATTTCCAGGGCGAGAGGAAATCCTACTGGCCCCCAAGGCACAGCTTTTGGCCTCTGCACCGCTTCTGCCCGCACTCAAACTGCAGTAAACGTGAAGTCAAAACAAAAACAAAGATTAACACACCCTCCTCCTCTAGTTTAAAGTTAATTTTAAAACTTTTGTATTGTACCAAGATAAAATACCCTGAAGTCATCTGCTGTGTGCATCTCTCTCTAAAATGTTTGCTTTCTTTTCTGTTACTATATTCCGTTTCACTAATGTGCAAATACTTTGGTTCAATCCTTTCCTCACAGCTCAAGATTGATAAAAGTTAAAAAAATGTCAACACTGAGCAGGAAAGATTGTGTTACTAAGTCTATTTTTGACACCAGGAGGACGCTGTATCATATTTTATTGGAAAATCTGCTGCTTAGCTACAGGATAAACATTGCTGCATCCCATTAATGAGATAGCATGAGAGTGTGTCAAACAGGGAAACCCTGCTCGACAGCCAAGCTCTCCTATAAATACAG
>JASGAT010347085.1:0-16676 GCA_030220025.1 Chelon auratus
TTTTTTTTTTTTTTTAATTTACACAGCAGTTTGTCCTGCAGCAACTCAAAACTTGTGTTTGTGATGAGCTAATCTCCGCTAAATGAAAATCTCTGGTGCAAATTTCAGAATTTATTTTAAGGTCTGTTGGAGTAATCTTGTTTTAAACGCAGGTGCCAGCTGGGGCCGTACTGCCGGGACAACCCCTGTAAGAACAGCGGAAAGTGTATCGACAGCCTGGATGGTCCTGTCTGCGAGTGTGAAGGAGGCTTCCAAGGAGACAGGTAATTTAGTTCAGATTCTTAAATTACACTCCCAAATTAGTTCAGTGGCTCAAACAACACAAGGCTGATGTGATGAAACAGCAGTTATTTGCAGCGATTCGCGCTCCAGCACACCTCACTGGCTTTCATTACGTTGTCCAGGTGTTTAAGCGATGTAGACGAGTGCACCAAGAACCCGTGCACCAACGGGGGCCAGTGCCAGAACACGTACGGCTCCTACAGGTGTAACTGCTCAACGGGCTACAGCGGACAGACGTGCGAAGTCCCACCTCAGGTCTCTGAGGGGGTTGTCTCCACCTCCTGGAACATCGGCTTAGAGGAGGTGATCGGCATCGTGGTGTTCGTGTCCAGCATCTTCATACTGGTCCTCCTCTTCATCATCATTCGCAAGAAGGCCTGTCGCAGGTCAAAGGCCGCCGCCGACGACAAACATCCCGGAGGTTCGAACGTGCATCACTCCTTTCTCCAGAGGCCGTACTTCGACGCCAAACTCAACAAAAACATCTACTCGGACATCCCGCCTCAGGTGCCGGTGCGCCCCATCTCCTACACTCCCAGCATTCCAAGCGACTCGCGGAACAACTTAGACAGGAACTCCTTCGAGGGGTCGACCATCCCGGAGCATCCTGAATTCAGCACGTTCAACCCGGATTCTGTGCACGGACACCGCAAGACCGTGGCTGTGTGCAGCGTCGCACCCAACCTCCCTCCTCCCCCTCCCTCCAACTCCGTCTCAGACAGCGACTCCATCCAGAAGCCAAACTGGGACTACGACTATGACGGTGAGTTTGCGTCTGAATGAAAAAAGCAATATCAGTGACTCCCTAGAGATGAAGCACACGTGAACACAGGACCGTGATCAGCAGAATGGCCACATCATTAGGTACACCAGTGAAAACAAATTCCTTCCAATAAAACGTCATTTGTTTGGCCCAGCAGATCTTTGCCGGAGCAGAATCAGTTCCCAGTGGAGCCACTCCAGACCAACCTTCCTCCTTAAAAGAATCAAATAGAAAAAAATGGACAGGAAAGCTGGTCTGGCTTCCGGGCTAATAGGCGGTTTATGCTCTTGCGTCAAGCAGCCCAGACCTTACACCTTATGCAGACCCTAATGCTGTAGTTGACCTCCCCAGGCAACGCAGACCGCAAGAGCTGTGATTGGTCCTCTTGGTAGTAGCGTATATCCGCTTTAGTATTTCCAGCTGCTTGTGCATCATCCATGATTTTCAAATTGATTGTTTTGGATCAATAAAGATGGAAATTTCAGTGAAAGTTTCAGTGGCCATTGTTGAAAGTGAAGCAGGAAGTAGAAACAAAAATTAAGCCGACTGACAAAAAAGACACAGCGCCGACTAGCGTTCTGGTGGTGTTTTTACAGAGTGAGCCAGACTGACCAGTATAAAATATAAACCACACTTAACAGACCACTGTCTCAAAAGTTCAAATACAGTTGAATCAACAGCTCTCTTAGATATTTTAAATAAACCCTGAACACCGAGATTTTACGCAGAACTGTTATATTAGTACATTGTTTTCACTAGTGTACCTAATGAAATGGCCACTTAGCTGGTTGATATCCCTTACAATAACAAGGCTACACCATAAAACCACACTGTGCGTTCTCTTCCAGCTAAAGTGGTGGACTTGGACCCGTGCCTGACCAAGAAGCCTGTGGAGGACAGCGCCTGTCACCCATACAACACCAGAGGCAGCATGTCTGAGGTCCACTCCCTCAGCTCCTTCCAGTCAGAGTCCTGTGACGATAACGGTACGCTGCTGTAGGAAATCTGTTCCCCCTTCTGCATTTGAGAAATACTAACGAGACAGCACATTTCGGAATAAGTTGTGTTTCCGTAGACAAAATCTATGAGATGTCACAGTGTGATGTGTTCTTGGGTCTGATCAGCTCGCAGGGTTTTGCCTCTGTCTTGCAGAGCCTTGTCGATTTTAACGCTTTTGTATTCTTCGCATGCTCAGAAGTGGATGGCCCAGTAGTGGCTCTGGGGTCACGTGTCTTCTTCTCTTTTCTTTTATTTTGCTGCGGGGCTTCAGCTCCCATATGGATCAAATCAGTCCACAGATCCAGAACAAGGTTTTAAATAGGGGGGGTCCAGCCTGTAAGTCCTCAACCACGGCCGGTGCAGACGGAAGCCATCACAACATTGTGCGCTGTGTAATTCTCCTGGGATTATTTATCTAAAAAGACAAACATTCTGACCCTGTTTTCTGTCCTTCTGGCTCCAAGTTCATCTGAGCTGAGCTTCAAAAGGAGTTTGATGAGATTCTCAAACAGTAGTTACATCCTGTTTGAAAGTCACTCACGAGCCTTTGACATATTTTGATTTATCATTTACGAGCATGCCTTTTCTTCTTCTTCTTCTTTTTTTGTTTGTCTGTTTTCTTTTTTTCTAAAACATAGCTGCACATTGACGTTTAAAGCAAACGTCAAGGGCCGTATCACGACGGTATATTTTTTTGTTCTCTATAATTTTTTTTCTTCATATCACCCTCCGCGCTGCCTGCTAGTCATCAAAGCCTTCCTATGGCTCCTTAAATCTAAAGTGATAATAAATCCTAATTTGAACTAGAAATGGAGTCAGTTGCAAAACAGGTCATTTGTTATGTCATTCCCTCAGTTTGTTTTCTGAACACAGGGTTGGAAATGTTCTTTTATCTCCGGGGAATTTCACGCGTTCTTCCATCTGTACTGTCGATAGCACCCGCTAGCATCTCAGTATGTTGTTGTCGTGTGTTACCTTGCACAAAGAAAACCAGATCCATCCCTGCGCGCGCACGCACACACACAAACATTCCCTCCATTGTCTTGTGCCCAGCCATGAACCCCCCCCATCCCCTCAGTGTTAATGCAAAAAAAAAAAAAAATAAAAAAAAGTGTGTCCAGCAGCCGCAAAAGCTGCAACATGTGTGGGAAGTGTCACTTGTGTCGGCATCACACCCACCACTCCTCGCTCCATATGTGTTTTTTTTTTTCCATTTCTTTATAAATGATGCAATCATTTGTACTAATGCAAGATCTCTTCCACTCCTTCTCCCCCTCCCTTACCTCTCACAAGCCTCCATAGTGACAGTAATCCACCTTGTCAGCTCCGTTGTTGACACGGTGGAAGGAGCAGGTACTCCTCTAGTTTCCATCTGCCAGTAGTTTTGTCCTTGGTGTTGGGATGTGTAGGTTGTCGAGCTGCCATTATCTTACACTGACAAGCCTCCTCCAACCCTGGCGCCTCCCGCTTTTTTTTTTTTTTTTTGTNAATTAAAAAGATATGCAAATGCTGAATTAAACCGGCGGCTTTAGGGTCGCCTTCGAGTCTCACTATTGATCCTTTTACAACTTTTCCATTACACACATCAGGAAGTCTGTGTAAGAAAATGGCAAACCTGTTGTGCATTCGCTTACCTGCCACGCTCTCCGTCGTGATGTGCCCTTCAGTATCCATTGTCCTCATTTCATTTATGCTCTCAGCCGATTGTCCTCTGTTTCTAGATGTTAACGTGACTTGTTCTTTCTCTTTCTCTCCCCTTTTTCTTGCCTCATATAAAGAGTCTTTTTTGGCTCATGATCTCAAGAACCCAAGAGGTGACTTTTTACATCTTTGTTTGACTGGTGTTCCTCCCCCGCCTCCCCCCCCTCGATTCCCGCCCTCTAACGTTTAACCACTAACCCTCAAGCTGAACGAGGAGTGTCTAAACCCCGAGCCGGTGTGACACTGATTTCTAGCAGTAAGGTCTCATGTGTGGCTTTTGTCAGATTATTTATCACCCCAGAAACACTCCTCTGCATGGCTGAATGTGATATGATAAAAAAAGGCGTTGCTCAGTAACTAACTGGAAAGATTATGTGTCTGTGTTACTGCTGTTAACTGTTTGTCACAGGATCTGTTGTCAAACGCCTAAAACCAGACTTTACTCAGGGAAGTTTCATTTTAAAATTGATTGGTTTGGTGAAGCGGCACCTTAACCTTAAGTCCCGTCAAAGCAGAAGTGTGTTGAGTGTCTGAAACAGAACGTAGGTGAGGTATTATTTAACCAAAGGTAAGGAGTTTATTGACTGAAACCTATTTGGATTAGACAACTTTAGGTTTAACACAAAATAACTGAAGACAACAGGAAAATGTGTCTCTGTTGTGTTGTGCAGTTCAATGTTAAACCTCAGTGTGTTGCTGTGCCTTTGACCCGTGTCCCCCGTGCATGGTGTGGGTTTTTAACATTAACACGGCGCCCTTTGCTGTAAATGAATGACGCGTCGTTTCCCAACACTAACACGCGTCTGTGCTGTGGTCTCTCCTTATCAAACAGGATATCACTGGGACACATCTGATTGGATGCCAAGTGTTCAACTTCCTGGAATCCAGGAGTTTCCACAGTATGAGGTTGTGGAGTCACCCGCCCCTTTGTACAGCGACCCAAACGCCATCGACACCGACTATTACCCCGGCGGCTTTGACATTGAGAGCGATTTCCCTCCGCCGCCAGAGGACTTTCCTGCGAACGACGACCTGCCGCCTCCGCCTCTGCCGGAGTACGGCGACACGCTCCGCCCCCTCGGCAGAGACTTGGACGCACCTGCGTCCGGTCCGGGAAGCCCGGGCGGGGTCCGCCAGCGTCCGGCCTTGCCCCAGCTCTACAGCCTTAACCAGTACCTGCCGCAGCACTCCTATCCAAGCGACGGGGGCGACGGCGACGGTCAGGGAGCCTCTTCTGCCACCGTTACCCCGGTTTCCACCATGGGAAACGGCGGTTACAGAGGGGGCTACCCTTTAGGTTGCAGTCGGGACTTTGACTCCTCAGCTCTGGACAACATGTCCATGTCTCTGTACACGTCCACAGCCTCCTGCTCGGACATGTCGGCGTGCTGCGAGGAGTCCGAGGCGATGATAAGCGACTATGAGAGCGGTGATGAGGGCCACTTTGAGCGACTGGTCATCCCGGCGCTGGACTCCCAACAGCACACTGAAGTCTGACACTGGATCCAAACAAAAGTGCCTGAAGCCACAGCTACACCTTATGTTCTCCCTTGACACAGCGCCCACACTAAACACGCACAGTATGTGGACACACAAGTACAACCCCACCATCACACACAGACACACGAACACAGTGCCTTGTTAAAGTATTCACCCTTGTGTTTTTCCCACAGCATGACGTTCTGGGGGCGATGGGCGGGGCTTCTCATGAGGGCCAAACTGAAACAAACAAATGCGTATTTACAACAACAACAACAACAGTAAATTTACAATAAGAATAAATCTGCAAAATCTCATATTTCGATTGCAACCTTTGTGATTTGCTCTATCTCTGCTGCTCCTTCAATCTCATCTTCTTTGTTGAATTTTCTTTCTGTCAGATTTGTAGCGATGCCATATTCTCTCCATTTTTTTTTTCTTCTCATCATGGATTTAGCTGTGCTTTGAGGGGAGTTTTGAGTTTTTCTTAAACCCAGGGCCCTTGGTCTTAGTGGTGCCTTTCAGATCATGTGACAGGTTGATTGCACACGGGTTGACTTCTATCAGCTAATTACAGACGGTGACTTCTTTATGAGTCACCTGTTTGCGCCACATCTTATTTAGAGTGGGTGAATACATGTTAACTCGCAGGTAAAACACTGAGGAGAGTGACTCATTTTTGCAAGGCACTGCACACGCACACCGACACAAACAAGGAATTGAGTTAAAAAAAAAAAAAACACACACAGGGGTTGTTGAGACTGGTTGGGAAGGCCATTCGGCTGAGACGGTGCGAAGAAGCTACGGGGGTGACCCGAGCCTCTGTCGCATCTATCTCAGTCCAACTCCTGCCCCTTTGAGTTGGCGGTGCCATTGCTTTAAGTAACTGTCATCATAGTGGATTGTCTGAAGGATCAACATTTCAATGTAACAGGAAAAGCATCATGAAAAAAAAAAAAAGAGAATATTTCATGACAGTATCTTTGTTTCTATAAAGAAAATCCAAGCGAAATGTTTTTATACAAGTCCTCATTTTCAATGTAAATGTAAATGTACAGTTTTGATTTCAAAGTTTACTAGGTTTTGTAGATATTCTATGCTTTTATTTTCAAAAAAAAAGAAAGAGTTAAATGGTGTGACATTATCAGCCTTACTGTGCTTACATTCACTAAAAAAAATAAACATGTTAAAAAAAAAAAGAGAAGAGCGTGGCTTTTCTGAACACAGTGTACTCGTAAAGTTTATTGTCTCTTGCTCATTTCAAAAAGGGTCTTCAATGAACGACTGCATATTCTTGTGTTGTTGTTTTTTTTTTAGTTTGTTTGTACATTTTGACTTTGGAACCTCTTTATTTTTCCACCAAGAAAATGGGACCCAATATATTTATAGTGCAGAGTTATCCATGGACACGTGACTTTTTCAGGTGTCTGTGTGTGTCTGAGCAATGCTATGGTCTTGTTAAGGTTTTTATTGAATACTGCCACAAGCTCACGCTTTCCTACTGGCAATAAATTATTCCTAAAAAATACTCTACTCATGTCTGCGTGCATTTATTTCCTTGGTGTATTTATGACTGGAACCAAGACGGAGGAGCAAATTGAGGATACAGACATGTTTGGAATGATAAAAACGATATCGATCATGTTTTTATTCCTGTGGAAGAAGCTGCTAAACCACTGTTTTGATAATCGATCAGAGGTTGCGGTTGAATTTTGCTGCTATTCTTGGTCTGGCTGCCGTGCTACAAAATGCTCAGTCTACTTTTATTTTTATTTTTTTTTAATAAGACCAACTTCCCCGCACACAATTATTTGTGGTGGAAAGCTGTCACTCTGTTCAGAACTGATTATGCTCTGGCAGATCTGCTGCGCCAATCAAATGGTTTGGGTGTAGACTACGTAGCCTACGTGACTGTTCTTCCCATCATCTCATACCTCCAGCCTAAACCATTTGATTTGCAGTCAAATTTCTCTGCCATAAAATGATTCTAATTGGTTTTAGAACTATCCAAAATACATGTGGAGGTATTATTTTTTTCTCAGTAAAATATGGTTAAAACATGCCCCAAAATGAAATCCCAATGAGTGTTAACAGATATTCTGATAAGAACTGAGTCTGACCATGCCAGGCTAAACATTTGGGGGACTGAAAATGTACAGGGACAGCTGTGGGACCGTTCTTGATAATTGTGCTGGACATCCATTCATTCATTCATTGTCTGTAACCGCTTGTCCTCTGGAGGGTCGCCGGGGGACTGGAGCCCATCCCAACTGTCATTCCTGTCATTGGGTGAGAGGCGGGGTACACCCTTGACAGGTCACCAGTCTATCACAGGGCTAACGCAGAGAGACAGACAACCATTCACACTCACATGCACACCTAAGGACAATTTAGAATCACCAATCTTTGGATGGTTGGGAGGAAGCTGGAGAGAACCCACACATAGACAGGGAGAACATGCGGACTCCACACAAAAAGGCCCAGGCTGACCTTCAATCGGTCAAAAGTCTAAATGTGCGTTTGAGACGACCGTCTGCAAATGAATCTTCATCGCGTCAAACACATCAGATAAAAGTGCACTCGTATATTAGTCGTTTTTCAGCGCAAACTATGATAGTGGCAAAGCAAAGCTATAGATTGCATTCCTTAAAGTTTGGCAGCTTTCCGTCGCCTCCTCCTTTTCTGCCTCCCTGCAGCTGCTTGTATCAATAAACCCTGGTTGTCTCACGAGGCTGAAGAAATAACATGACCCTGACTGACAGCTCCAGGCCTGCATGGTCTACCACCACCACCACCACATTCAGCACGCTCTGTGTTTCTTCACTGTTTGGATCTCTGCACTTGCGCTGACCTGGGTCCACAGTTCCACACAGGGTCGACTGTTTTTCCCTCCTGAGCCCTGCGGTGGAAGAAGGACCTTTGAGCCTCCAGTCAGGACAGCAGAGTCACTGCACAGTGGCTGTAATAGGCTGACTACTGCCAAGACATCTCTCTCCTCAGCCTGCCTCTAATGAATCATATGGTGTCACCAGTATGAGAGAGAGAGAGAGAGACTGACTGAGAGCAGTACTGAACCGCAGGTCTGCTGAGTTTGCCGTTGCTCGGGTTTATGAAGAGTTTGGACCTCTGCTTATTTGTCTTTTCATCTGGTAGACGTGCCCATTTAACGGGTCAGTTACGTCAAGAAGAAAACCAAAAAACATGAAATTCATTTTAAAAAAAGATTTTACAGTGGAAGGTTTTTAAATCCTACACAAAAGCCGATCAGCCGCAACATTAAAACCACTGACAGGAGAAGTGAATAACATTGACCATCTTGTGACAACTAAATGTTCTGCTTGGAAACTTTTGGACCTTGCATTCATGTGGATGTTACTTAGACATGTAGCACCCACCTAGACCAGATCTGGCACCCCCACCCCATAGCAGTGACACTCCTTGATGTCAGCAGCTACCTCCAGCAGGATGGGGAGGATGGTTTAGGAACAACTCAAAAAAACATGAAGAACAGCACAAGGTGTTGACCTGGCCTCCAAATTCACTGGATCCCAAACTGATCAAGTATCTGTGGGATGCACTGGAACAAGCCTGGTCCACAGAGACCCCTGCCATCAACCCATAGCAACCAAAGGCCCTTTGTGGCATACATGTAAACGCATACATCTTATCGAATCATTTTACTTAGCGGACAAGTAAGCGGTTAAGTAGGAATATCGTATCAGGATAATTTCATCCAGGTTGAAGAAATATTGTCCATGTAAACATAAACACTGGTTCAGTGTCCTTGAATCTTGCTTTGCTATTCTTTGCTTTAAAACTAATTAGTGTATTTTCTAAATCTATGTGTCTTCTGTTCTGAGAGGGGTAAACAAACCAATGAGGCCGTCATTACTTCCAGACTGAGAATGGCATAATCACGTTGAGAATACAGGACATCTTGAGAAGTGGTGCTCAGGTGTCGCACAACACAGCTCAGTTTTTGACACACAATGGAGAGAAAAGTTTACCCCAAACTCGAGCAGAGGTTGGTAATCAAATCACTTTGCAGCCACTCATGTGCTCCTTAATCTCATGCTTGGTGGATCCAATTAACTCCAGAAATTGCACCAGGTGTTTTTCTTTCATTAAAAAATTAAGCTATTAATGGATTATTCATATTAAGGATTCACAGAAACAGTCCTGGCGGAAAGGAGAGGTGTTCTGCTTCAAGGGCTGTAGTTATTAGCTCTCACTTGGGAGGCTGAGGTCTTGCAGTGCCACCGGACGACCACAAGATGGCAGCACACGCCAACTCATGATGGGATGGTTCTGAGAGACGTGACAAGCCACGGACACACAGTCTCCTCATATGATTTCACTCAGTAGTTCCTTCTGGCTGGATGAAGGAACACAGACCATCCAATGTATGGATCAGTGGGTATGAAAACTAGCCCAGTAATGACATGATTTCCCCTCACAGCCCTGTCTATCTGGGATAATACTCTATTTGAGCCTTCACATAGTACCTAAACTCTATTACTCCTCTCCATCCTGGCCAGGACTTTTTTCATCCGGGACACAAATACACTGTTAGTAATTGGAGTCAAATTGCACAGCTCCCAACAAAAACTGCTTTGATTGCAGTTCAAATGAGGCTTGTGAGACTTCAGCAGTCCTAAGCTAAACCAAGTCGGCATATTTCAAAGTCACTGATGTCTGACTATTTGATTTATGTGTGTTTGTCGATGTGAATGTGAGAGTCGATCCAACTTTTTCCTCTTGACCTCCCTTGATTCGTTCCTGCCTCATGTTCTCCTCATTAGACATAAAAATTTAAATATAACAAAAAAATCTATTCAATGTCTGATGTATGTGTACTATCTTATACTGTGTTTCTGATTCAGTCTGTACCTGACTTACGAGCGCTGACATGATTAGTGTGTGGTTATATATTCCGAGTCCACATTCCTCGACTGTAAGTGGTTAATCAAATGATTATCTTTAAAACAGTCAGTGTAATCTCACGTTTCTCACGGCAAGACTGGTTTTTTGGCAATCGCACCTCCAACGGTGGTCCACTGTTTGCACAGGATGTATGCACAAGACCTTTTCCAAATGCAGGCTGAGGTGCGTCGTACAATACGCAAATATCACATACCTCAAATATCAAGCCAAATTAAACAGAACTGTCTGAGAGACGCGCAGATAGTGGAGGACAATGATTAACAAGAGGGTGGAATGTTGTTTTAACATGTCTACACAGTGCTGAAAGAAAGAGAGAGAGAGAAAGAGAAAATATGGACCTCCTGGGTCCTGACAATCTGTCCAGTCATTCATGAGAAATTATGCTGAAAACCCCCCTCAGACCCAGACACGTCTGATCCATACAGAACGACTCTGAGCTGTTATTAACATCGACCTTATACTTTTAGTTCGGTTCTAGTTGCCAGTATTTCTTAGTAAGTTGTTCAGTGAGCAGAAGGGAGTAGCAGCAGGGTGGTTAACCAATCATCAGCTGGACTGAAAGTGTGTCCTAGGACAGTGTTCCTACGACCAACTAATGATCCTCACAGTCTGACTCAAATTTCGGCTTATTTGCGACAATTACTGCAAGAATTACTTCAGTTTATTAATTATAGCCTAGCATATTGTACATAAAAGCTAGCATGGAGTCAGACATTCCTGAGAAAGGCTAGCGATATTTGAACTTCGATACAGAGCAAGCATCTTATCCCTTCAGTTAGTCAGAAGCTTCATCCCTCAAATTCATGGACATAAATGGTAACGATACACTACAGTGCTTTTCTACCTTAGAAGAAGTTTAAGTGGAAAAGTGTTGTGTTTATCGCTTCGAGACTCTTTGTATATCCCAATTATAGAGCCAGGTCTGTGCACAAACACCACAACTTTTATCAGCACGCACGGAATAGCGAGCCAGTAGACCATGGGTGAAGATGGTTCCTACAGACGGGATTGTTCTTTCTTTACAATAAACACAACCCTATTAAATGAATGCCCTCCACTTGTGACTTTCACAACTTCAGAAGTGGATTCTTCCTGAAATCTCTGAGCTCATTTTCACAAGTGGCTAAAATGGCAGGAAATTGCAAATTCAGCCTCATCTTCTCATTATGCCTTTGCATTTCTTTAATTAAGTTACCCGGTGATCAGTTTGCTAAATTACTAACCTATGTGGCTTCCAGACATTGACAGTTGCCTAGCAGCGCTGTTGTCATGAATTACAGCTTTACCAAATGAATGTCAATAATTTAATCTACTATGGATTAAATTGGATGGAGCAATCACAAGTTTACGAGTTTCATTCGAATGCACTGAAACTCAATTAATTGCCTGGACAAGAAACCAACCGACCAAAACTGGGCGAGAGAACATCTCTCTTATTATGCACTTTCTAAGCTCATTAAACGCTGACATGTTTGAGTTTTTTTTTCTTAGCATTTTAGACCTTGTCTTACAATTGACATTTAAGTTGCCTTATGGGAAGTGTAGTATTCTGTATCCATTAAAGACACTTAAAGGGGAACTACAGTTTTTTACAACCTGGACCTTATTTCTGGCATAAAGTACGATCATTTACTCACCCATATAACTTTTGTGTAATTTATAGTCCTTCGGGAGATATTAGATGCGTGTATATCCATATACTGGGAGTGACTGGGGCACCGAAACACAGCCTCTAAATAACGCATCTGTCTGGAAGCTCGTTCATTTCACCAATATTTTGTTATCGTACACTAGTCCGGAGTTACCTGTTATCATCATCCGGGGTCTGTAGATGCTAGTTTTTTGTAACATGGCAGAATACTTTTCAGATTCTGAGGTTGTGGACGAACCACAGCAGTAGCAAATTACAGGGAAACAAGCCGACCATTGCGGGTGCGCGCGGCACTCAGAGATGACATCATCCAGGTAAGAAGGCATGATGATAACAGGTAACTCCGGACTCAACGGGAAATACCACTAGTGTACGTTAACAAAATATTGGTGAAATGAACAAGTTTTATGGCAGATAATGCGTTATTTAGAGGCTGCGTTCGGTGCCCCAGTCACTCCCACTATATGGATATATGCAGATCTAAATATCTCCAGAAGGACTACAAATTGCACAAAAGTTATATGGGTGAGTAAACAATCGTATTTTATGCCAGAAATAAGGTCCAGGTTGTAAAAAACTGTAGTTGCCTTTTAAATTCAAGAGAGGAGCCCAGGCTGCTTCTGTTTATTCTTTCTGTATTGAATTTTTGAATTTTTAGAAATGCAATAATAAATCAGTGGAAACCCCATTGAAAGAACAACAACAGAAACACAACATTAGTTTAAATACGAAACGCAGGAATAACACAAAAGATCATCCCCCACAAATTAAAAGAGACAACTAATCATAAGTTAGTAATCACAAACACTACATAAATAGTAACCCTTGACAATGTGTCTCCGGGGGGCTGATTAATTAAATAAGCACCAAAAACAAAAAACTAATTGTCTGGCTCCATCCCGACAGTTAAACACTGCTACTGTATTGTTTTGTGTTTGCGCATAATCGTACGCTGTGAGAAAGCATGTGCGTGAGAGTGAGAGAGAGACACATGCAGAGACCACTGACCCCAATAATCCTCTTTCTCACAGCTTTTCCTGGGTGGAGCTCCGCCGTTGTCAAGGCAACCGGCTGAGCAGAGGAGGAGGAGGAGGAGGAGGAGGAGGGAACAACGGCAGATAAAAGCAAACACTCTTGTTTCTCTGTGGGATGTAGTGATGACCAGTGAAGCGGCAGAGACATGCCGGGCCTGTGTCGAGACTGCACTCATTACATTACTTCTGTCTCCTCTCCTTCATTTTGCTGACAGCTCTCTCAAATGAGCAGCTTGGACAGGAGTGCGTGTGTGTGTGGTTGTGCGTACGGGGGTTCCTCTCTGCGCCCTCCTGTCCTCATCACGGGTGCGTCTATCCTTTCCCTCCCCCACACGAGAGGCACTTTTCTCCCACTCGCCTCTTTCCCCTTTCACCCTTCCCCTCTTCATTCCCCTCCGTCCTCCACAAAACTCAACTCGTGCCAGATCTCTTAAACCTGTTTCTCTGTTTAGAACATTGAAACATTGAAGCCACGCACCTTCCTGCCACTTTACTCTGTCCTTCACTTTCCTCTTTAGTTTGCCCAATAAAGTGACAAAAGCTCCTTTGAGGGTGTTTCTTTTAAGACAATAGCAATTATTTCTCTTTTACTGTTCTCTGTGTTTTTGTACAACGTCCCTCTGTTTCATCTTTCTGTCTCTGATGTTCTTCTGAAGACATAGTGTTCATACAGTAGGTGCATCCTGTGCCTAAACATTATGGCATTGGGCATTTACCACCATTTTAACAAAAGTGAACCCAGCAATGAGAGTCAAAACAAAACACAGCATCCCCTGCAGACCAAGATCCCTGTTCATTGAGTTGAGTTAAACAGAACGCTTCAGTTATCCATTCGATAAAAGCCTAATTGGTCTGGATGGTTATCGAGTCACAGCAGGGATGCAAGGAATCGCAGGTACAGCAGATACAGAAAGTCTCAGCTACTGATCAGTTGTTATTTATACGCATTTGTGATCAAGCGTTTACTGTTTGACTAGAAAACTGACAGTACAAGGAGGTTCGCCTAAAGGTTTTATAGGAACAGATGTCTTTCCTAGCGCATTTGTTATAAGCTGAGAAAAAAAAAGCCTATCAACAATCTCAGGCTGCCTTCAAATGAAACTTGTGGGCTGGTGGTCATGAGAGTCGTGTGCTTGGCATTCAAAAGATAACATCAACAGAAAGCTGGGAGAACACCGCTGCTGTAGGCACCTGTTGCTGTCCAGAAGACTCTAAGGCTAACAAATTAGCAGACTGCTTAAATCAGAAGACGTGATAGAAGCATAAAAGGATGAGTCTGTAGGGAATATCAGCATTTTCGTCTTCAAAAAACTGTGAAAAAAACTCACCGGTTGTGATGTTTTCAGAAATGGCGTAGGTGGATCATAGGTTAGAGGGGGTAGAAGAGAACAGGGTAAATAAGATGGAATTTGAAGGCAGCAAGAGACGAAGCAGGTGTTGAAATCTCACGAATGGAAAGCTATACCTTCTACCATCCCTGGAATCAACATGTTTCACCAGTCTTTGTACCCACCAAACTGCGCTGCTACTACTTCCGTATTCATCATGAGATGCATGTTGTCAGAACAGCATTTTCATATACATAACAATTCAAAACGGAGTGCTTGAGAAGACATTTCCACTTGGATGAGTGGCCAGATGTCTTCAAAAAACAAGCTGAAATGAGGGCAACTGGACTTGAAGAGTTTCTTGAACATTTCTGAATGGTACAAACCCAATTGTGATTGTGCGGCTTGACTAACGTACATCTGCTAGCAACCTTGGTTGGCTAGCTTCCACTTTCATAGTGTAACGCATACTTGAGAAAGTACTTCCTCCCAAGGGCTAGCATATATTAGAAAAATATTATACCCTAAATTGTTGGTACAATTTAGGGAGTATCATTTTTTCAAAAAGAAAGAAAGAGGAAAAGTTTGTAGGATTCAAGGCCACAGTCGTAAGTAGACCTCAGTGGATAGATAAAGTACACACAGAAGCAAGACTGCCATTTACCTTGCAGAAAAAAACGTTAGTAGATGTTGAAATTGGCCTAAATTGGATTATAACATGTTCATTTGAAAAAAAGAGCCGTAGTCTCCTCACAAATTGCAGATCATTCTGGGAATAAGCTGTTCTGGGGAAGTAGTTCAAAATGTTCCACTTGTTCTGCTGATGCTGTTAAAGCTTTTATCATCAGTAAAATGACGCAAAGATTCTGTCTTTCATTTCATCTGGTCTCCACCTCCCACAGTCTCCTCTCGGTGTGTCTGGCAGTATGCTGCATTGTCTCACTAACTGCCGTGATTATTCAAAATCTTCTGTGCTGCTTTTTTGTCCCAAATATACAGCGGGGATTTCTGTAATGTTGTTAGCAGAGACGTTCAGCGCGAAAGAACAGGCTGAGCTAAAATATAATACAGAGGGACAAATGCGGAGAGATAATGATGGCGTTTTGCATGAATGCAATTCATATTTATTTTATAATAACGAGCTGTTTTTATTTTAAAATGATAAATGATGACAAAATGCTGAAATTGGCAGTAAATGAAGTCTTCAAAAGGCAGCCCAGGGTTATTACGGCTAATAATCTTCGGACATTGAGGAGAAGTAGTATAATTATGTTGTGAACAGAAGGGACAAAAGAGGAGGGTCTCAGCATGAAAGCATATCGGGGGTTTGATCACCGTGTTATACTTACATAAGGATTGATTGGGCAGGAGTTTTTAACCATATTTCCTGAATCGAAAGTTGCGCTACAGAGAGATGTAACCTAATTCTGTCTGAAGAAAATGAGCTGCCAATTTTGTGTTAATAGCAAGATGCACATGGAAGAAATTTTAGGCCATTTATTTATTTATAGATAATGTTTTGTAAAGCCAAATAGGTCAGAGCTTTTCAGACATTACATGTCTGACTCAGCATGTCACGCTTAACATCGGCAGCTGTGGCTGACTTGGTGTTTTTCTTTCCAGTAGAGGACACGTACACATATACAGTGGCTCTAGAATTAGGACCCTTTCACTTTAGGACCCTTCACCTCTTATATTGTTGCAAATATTATCTATTAAATGAAATGAATACATTTAAGTAAAAACACAAATGCTGTTATTCAGACGCATTCAGCTTCTTTTAATAATTCTTGAGATGTGTTTAGAACCTGACTGGAGTCCATCTTTGGCAATCTGAAAGAAAGTGAACACAGAAAAATGTAATCCTATGTATAAAAGTCTTATGATTCACACTGTCGAGAAACAAAACTAATGTCAAGAAACTCTGCAGCAAACTACATAAATGAATAAATATGATAATAAATCTGTGGCATGGCTTAGATCAGGTCTACGGTATAAAACCACAGCTAAACCTGTCAGTCACCCAGGAAAGCAGTGGTCTCAGTAATGAAATGGAAGAAGGTTGTAACCACCGTTGACAATCTGCTTGGAGTCTGATCTGAGGAGTCAAATTTTTAAGTAATTTGGCAGAACTCTAGCCACTACATCCGGAGAACGTTGAAGCATGGTGGTGGCAGCATCATAGAGGTGCTTCTTAAAGGGACTGTTCAGGACTGAAGGGAGAATGAAGGTGGACAAATACAAAAATTTCCTTGAAATAAAACAATCTGAGGCTGGATTGACAGGTCACCTTTCTGCAGGACAGTGAAAGGAAGCACACACCAAAGCTATAACGTTGCCAAATCGCAAATCTACCAAATACTGAATTGATGGTTATGAATGAGATATGATTCCCCTAGTTATGCTGCTATAGGCCTAGGCTGCTGGGGGACGATGCACCAAACACATGTCCTCCTTCTTTCTTCTCTCTCCTCTCGCGCATCCTCCACTTTCTT
>JASGAT010347087.1:0-17539 GCA_030220025.1 Chelon auratus
AATGTGGTCTGCAGAGGCTCACATTGATTATGACTCCAAGGATGTAGTTTGTGGTGCTCTTAAACTGGATTGAATTAAAAACAAATGTGTTTGTTATTTAGCCTTGGCCACTGAGTAAAAAGGGGTTGTCAAAATAATAGAAACATGTCGGTGAAAAACAATACAACTCAATAATACTGCAATCCACAGCCTCCAAATGAACACAGCTGAATCAGCACCTCTCTCAGTTACCTTAAACAAATGCCGAATACCACAACATTGATG
The DNA here is from genome assembly GCA_030220025.1 of Chelon auratus. NCBI lineage: Eukaryota > Metazoa > Chordata > Actinopteri > Mugiliformes > Mugilidae > Chelon > Chelon auratus. The sequence continues at coordinate 265 of JASGAT010347087.1, forward strand.
AAGCTTTAATGATTTAATGCAGGACTGTAACATGATAATGAACTGGAAGGTGAGTGAACAGAGCAAAAGTTTGTGCCACTAAGTCGCCTTTACCTGCAAGACCGCGTTCAGGGCTTTTTAAAACGGCATTATCGTTTCCGATCCTAATGCGCATGCGCTTCCTGAAATAATGAGCCGTTTTGGGTTTTATTTCATTTTTCTCTTCTTATTATATAAAAGCCCGAGTCTGATTCTCTTTTTATGTTTTGCCGTTTACGTTTACATCCATTACAGGACGCGGTAAACAAGAATAATTTAAAAAAAAAAAAAAATATGGAGAGAAACACAATAAATCAGACACACATTTAAATTGTTTCCCCTTTTTCCTTCATCACTTTGTAAACACGTCATGTAGCTCTCGTCCTTGTGGCCGCACCTCTGAATGGCGTCAGACTGGAGTGATGGACTGTGCTGTTCCCGTCCCGGAGGTCGACGCGGACAGCATCACACACCGGAGCGGTTACGTTACGGAGCTGCGATAAGACGACCGAGATGTCTGATAAGAGACCCTTATAAACACCGAGACACAGAGGATGTCTGGGGACAGCCTGCTCACAAGGACCAGAGGGGACGATTCAAACTAGGTCAGATTTCAAGATTTATTCATTCTACAGGACAGTTTTAATTCAGGGGAAACAACTTGTTTCTCTCTTTATTCTACTGAATGAATTTAAACCAGTTACTCTCATACTTAAGGACAGTTCTTAGCTACTTATATGGTTTGATGTATAACTTCTCTGTATATCTCTTCTGCATTTTCTATAGTAGCTAGGCCTACTTTATAGACTGAGATTTTAATCCAAAAATTAAAACCACTATTAGTATATGTAATGGAGCACCTCTTCTAGACTATTCATTTGTCTGTACTTCAGGATTTATAATTATCAAGTGCAATACTCCTAGTGGAGAAATCATGATGTCCATAGTGATATTTGTTTTAATACTTTGCTACAGCAACTGTAAATATTTATTTTTTCTACATTTAATATATTCTATTAATATATTCTTATTATTTATATGTTTGCACTGGTTTGCCCTGTTGCTGTAACACCTAATGGTATAGTTTTATCCTTAGGACAATTTCAATTAAAACATGTTTGATTTAATATAATTTTACGTTCATCCTGTTCTTTAAATTTTCACAGTTGTAATTGCTCTTCTTTATTGTATTTTCAGACATTTTTTAAACATAATTTAATTTTCATATTTATCATTTTATTATTTGTGGAGTTTTTTTTTATGCATATCCTGTTTGCTTTTTAGCTGTACATTTTAAATTAGGTCTTTACCTCAATGTGTTTCTGGACAGACAGGATGTATGAATGAATGAATGGATGACTAGAATTAGCTCCTCCTGGGTCAGCTACAACATGCTGTTTAAATGTTAATCTGTCATGTATGTTGATGTAACATTGTATAATGATTTGTTCAGCGAGTGTCTGTCTTAACAAGATCTTACCTATTACTGACTTGATCAGTGCATAAATAAGTGTTTTTGTTGTCCGTGTTCTCCACAGTTCTTTGACGATACTTGGCTGCCACTTGGTTTGCATCATGGGTCTCTTACTGTCAGTTTGGGTGTACAACAAGGCAGCCGACAGCCCTCCATCCTCTTTATCTGCCTTCCCCCCGCTGGCTGTCCCAACCTCCTCTCGCCTTGCGGTCACTCTGAACTCCTGTCCGGTTTCTCCAGAAGACGACCGCTCGCACTGGAGCTCAGACCACCGCTCTCCTCATTTCCTGCTGTCACCATGCAAACAGGAAGTGACACGCTCGCCCGCTGAGCTTAGCAGCGATGGGGTGAGGGCAGAGATGGGGGTGAAGAGTGGGCTACATGTCTGGGAGTTGGTGTGGAGCCCCGAACACAGAGGGAGTCATGCCGTCTTGGGCATTTCAAGGCAGGGCTGTCCTCTGCAGGCCTCGGGGTACAATGTGCTGGTGGGTGGAGACTCACAGTCCTGGGGCTGGGAGCTCAAAACCAATCAGCTCTGGCATAATGGACAAACTCTGCAGCATTACCCAGGGAAAAGGAGGAGGTGTCACTCTGCGGCTGTAAGGGATTTTAGGCCACAATTGTCATCAAACACAGAGGAGGTAGCAGAAACACCTCTCCTAATTCCTGAGCGTGTCCTGCTGGTCCTGGACGCTGACGAAGGGACACTGGGGTTTGTTGTTGATGGCAGCTACCTGGGAGTTGCGTTTAAGGACCTCCCTCGTGGAGTGGAGCTGTTTCCAGCGGTGAGCAGTGTGAGAGGGGGAGCCAGCATACGTCTACGGTACCTGAACGGAACCAAGCGTGAGTATCACTTTTACGCAAAAAAAAATATATATATCATAAAAGAGTAATAAAAAAAAAAAAATCATGCAGCAGTATTAAAAAAATGGTTTCTTCTTTGTTTTCAGGTGATCCCCCGGCCCTGATGGATTTATGTGGACTGTCGATTCGTCAGTTTTTAGGGCAGCAAAGGCAGGATCAAACAGACAAATTGCCTCTTCCCCCTTTTCTCCAACGTTACCTACTGGATTAATTTTCACATTCCACAGGAATTTTATATGTACTTGATGGAAAAACATGAGAGATTATAACTGTATTTATTGTTTATCTTATTTATTAAAAATATACATAGTAATTTGAAACTCATCAATGTTTGGCAAAATTACCCTTTCTTCTTGTGTACTGTATATAAAATCAATGGTGATAATTTTAAATTTAAGTTGTTATTATTGCTGTTCTACAGTTTCCCCATCCTTTCGCAAACCACAAGAAAAGTTCAGTAGTGTGGTGTGGTGGCGCAGAGGCTCTTAGTTTGGAGGACAAAGCTCATATTCAGATAGGAAATCATTGGTAACAAAAAAGCACTCATGAGTCTCGAAAGAACAGAAAGCAGCGAAAACCTCCTGCAGCACAATGGCCCATTTACACTGATCAAGCATAACATTATGACTACTGACAGGTGAAGTAAATAACATTGACCATCTTGTGACAATGCAATGTTCTGCTGCGAAACATTTGGACCTGGCATTCGTGTGGATTTTACTTAGACCACCCAAACTGATCAAGTATCTGGGGGATGATCCACAGAGGCCCCTACCCTCAACCCATTAGGCCCAAAGGCCCCCACTAACACCATCCTGTTCCCATTCATCACAGGACACCCTCAGAAGGACCACGTCCAATCTCTGATGAGTCACATCTGTTTTGGAGGCACAAGAAAGACACAATATTAGGAAGGTGGTCATATGTTATGCCTGACTGATATACATCCACTTCTGGTGTATGGCATCTAGTCTGATACAATTGGTGGAGGAGATTGTACTCCTACTGGAAATGGAAATAGAAATAAGTATACTATAAAGTCAATATAATTCTGTATTTATTCAAGTAAGGCTCTTATTGCTTATACTTGCAATAATTAATCTGGCACTGGTAGTTTTTCTCAATTATTTTAAAAAAATCAAAAAAAAAATCACAGCATTTTTAATATGTCCATAAGGTTTCTCCTTATCTAGCTGTACATTATTTATGGTAATTTAAACAAATAAAACACATTTAACGCCATTGGACCAGGTTGCTGCTGTTGCCAAGACAACAAAGGTACGAAAAAGGAGCGCGAGCAAACCTGTGCAGTTGCGAGCGAGTTTGCGGAAAACAAGCTAACAATGCCTAATGCTACAAAAACACCTCAATAACTCTACACCAGGCTTGTGGCTGTGTTGGAACCTTTTAAAATAAGTCTTAGCTCATCTTGTAAGTATAAGCTAGCTTACTCGGTGTAAATAAGTTATTTGGGGTAAACGAGCTAACTCCCAGTTAGCCAAAGTTAACTATAGCTAACTATAGCAACTATAATTTTAAGTATATTTTTAAATATCTGTTACAGATATCATCTACATGTCAATATAAGGCTTGTATTAATGGGCCTTCAAATAAGTATCACATGGAAATGAGTTTACTCTGACAGGTTAGCTTTATAATGAACTTATTTTTAAGTTTAGCTGACTGACCCTAGCTGAGACCTATCATAGCTCCCTTTCCGGAGCTACCCTCAGTATACTACTTACTACCTGCTCAGCAGCAAACAGCCGACACAGTTAGCACCTGGCAGGTAAACAACAACACGGTGCAGCAATTGGCTGCTAAACAACTAGAACATCTGTCTGACAAGGAGAGAAAAACAGAGTACATTCATTCAACAGGTGACCGAAAACACGACTAAATTACCTTATTTAACAGCTTCTTCGTAGAATTAACTCTTAATGGCGGCATCTCTGGAAGACTTGAGAGGAGGGGGCTTAGTTTTTGGTCCCCCTGTCTTAAATGGCGATGAAGAAGAGGAGGAAGACTCACCTGCAGTAAGCTCAGATGGACACTCGCAGACCAGTAGATGTTTTACTACAGTCATGAATACACTCTTGTGTTTGGATGTTTATTGTAGGTTTTACTGAGTGTTTTGGTTCAACATGGGCAAGTAGGCCTCTGCTACTATGACAGCGGGGACTCATCTTTACATTATATGGTCGACACTCCTGATAACTATGAACTCCACCTGCTGGCCAGAGGTAAACAATACACCTGACTTTAATAAATATGTATCAAATACACCCCAGCCAATGTGTATGTGCTGAATATTGTAAAACTTAAATGATGCTGTCTTTAAACTAGCATTCGTGGGTTGTCTAACATCTTAAACACATAGACTTTTCTGTTCAGTCGTTCAGGAGGTTAGTCCCCACCTAATCATTACCAGCGCAAAGCAGGAGCGCTGCATGACCCGGTACCTGCAGCAGCTGGGTGAGCTCTGGGAGACAATTCTTATCTTTGCATGGAGGAGGGGAAGCTGAAAAAACCTCTAAAATGTTGTTTAGATGTTGTGTGGAACAAGTGGTTTCTGGGTCAAGGGAATGCAATGAGATTAGGGATGTTTGACACTGTAGCCAGTAATGTGATAAGAGGGAAGTGTGATTGTATTGCTGTAATACGCTGCTTAATGTTGCCTTTATTGAGAATAGTATAGTGATACGATTTGGTGTGCTTTTGATATTGTTTTCTAAAGTGTTTTCTTTTGTTTTCCAGGTTCAAACCCAGACTACAAACCAGAGATTGTCATGTATCCAAATGTTGACTTTGGTAAACTGACAACATGCATAAATATCCATATCCCAACATCACTTTTAAGGCATAAATTGCATGGTTTTCCCACAAATAACAGCTCTATTTTGTATTTTGCAGGTCTGGAGGTGGGGAAGCAGAGGCTACTCTCTGCCCATCTGCCTTTCCTCCCTTCTTCAATTTCAGAAAGAGACAAAATGTCCTACCTCTCCTCCTGTATCTCATTTCACTCTCCTCTAATGGTGAGTCAGCTGTCTATATATCATCCTATCAATCAAAAGGTTCTGCAGGAGCTGATCATGAACTGTCCGTCATTTTCTTGTATCTTGAATGTGTGTGTGTTCATCTGTTGATTAGCTGAGGGCAGTGGGTGCTCTGCTAAAATGTCTGGACAGGAGGAGAGTGGGAGTGGAGCTGGAAGACAGCAGTGTTGGAGTTCCGATCCTACAGTTTCACGCCTACACGCTGTGAGACACACATTCATGTCGTAACGCGCACACAGATACAGACGCACAGTAGACTTTTTTTCAATGGGGACCTTGGAAGAGTTTTTCAATGAGGAGCGACTTTTTGCTTCTCTTTTTAGTAACAAATCTCTGTCAAACATGCTGTAAATCTGCTGTCTATAAACCAGCAAACCAAACCTGCCAAAATAAAGACATTTAATGCTTCTTTGAAATACCCGTTGTTTCTCCCCAACGCAGTAAAGGTGTGGTGTACATTGACAAAGATACCTACAGGTAAGAGTTATTTTTGTCCAACATATGTCCCTAAGACACAGATCTCCTGAATCCTTTATTAATTGTTCTTTGCTGAATAAATAAAGTCAGATTGCAGCTGTTTAAAAAATATTACATCAATTTAGCTTGTAAAAAAGCACCGGCAATGTCTTCATTTTTGCGAATTGATTTTAGTTTGAGCTTGATTTGTTTATGTTTTACTTTAGTTATCTTATATGAAGTGAAATAAAGATAATGTGTTGAACTGTGTAAAGTATAGTAAATCACATCTGATTTGTAGAACATTCCTAGAGCAGAAACAGACAAAGGTCTTGTAATTTCTTCCAGTGTACTGCAGATCTTCAAATCTGAACTCCATCCTTCAGTATACAAGTTGCATTCAGGTGAAAAGGAAGGACTCAGTCTTTACGGTATGTGGCACATATGGTAGCAATTCAGGAGTTTATCACTCGATATTATAGCTGTGTGTATATGAACTACCTGTTCTTTTGTGTGTGTCACAGCGATACTGAACCGCTGCAGGTGCAAGTTTGGCTCTAAGCTGCTACGGTACGAAACAACTCTGTGTCCAGTTACACAAAAGAGAAAGTGCGAGTCAAGGAGTGTCATTGCTATGGGGTAGGGGTGCCTGGTCTGGTCTAGGTGGGTGGTACAAGTAACATCCACTTGAATGCCAGGGCCAAAAGCTTCCCAGCAGAACATTGATAGTTAATGTTATTTACTTCTCCTGTCAGTGGTTTTAATGTTGTGGCTGATAGGTGTACATTCCTGTCAAGCCACCATATTTTTCTTTACAAAATCGTCACTTTTTGTACAACATTCTGTGACTACTCTGGAAGATACTATGTGTAGTTTTCCAGTTTGTACCATTTGTGTTACGGAAGTACCATAATTGTGTCGTCTTCATTTCTTTCAGACAGTGGTTTCTGCGGCCTACACAGGACCTGGCAGAGCTACAGAGGAGGCAGGAAGTGATACGTTTCTTCACATCACCTAAGAATTCGGATGTACTGAGCACGCTGCAGTCCTCGTTACGCAACATCAGAAACATACCAGTACAAATTACTTTCTTTTCTACCGTTAACCCTCTTACCTCTTGATTGATTACCTGAACATTTGTATCATACCATCAATATAAGTTATAGTAGAGTGTGTATGTGTCAGTGTGTATATCAGTTAAAGTAAGTGTGCATCTGTGTGTTACAGACTCTTCTGCGCCGCATGTCTCTCTCTCACACCAAAGTGACTGACTGGCAGAGTCTGTACAAGGTTGGAACTACAGGATAGTGTCACTAATTACACCTTTTCCATGTGTCAGGTTTGGATAAATTGTGTGTGTTTGTCTATGTTTGTTAGACGGTCTTTAGTGCGGTGTGTATCAGGGACACAGTGCAACACCTGCCTCAGTCCATTCAGCTATTCAGGGATATAGGTGAAGGGTTCTCTGATGACCTCCACTGTATGGCTTCCCTCATCAGCCGAGTTGTGAGTTCTTCCCATTAATTTTTTGTTGTGATTTCGTGTCTTTGTTAATGTGTTTCACAATATGTAATTTGGGTTTTACAGGTGGATTTCGAAACCAGCTTAGCAGAGAACCGCTTCACCATCAAACCGAATGTGGATCCTGCCATCGATGAGAGTAAGTGCTCTAGAGTGCCTGTTCAAGTCAAACCCATCTGACCTTTAAATGCTGGTTGGACCGAGCTCATAATTACACACTCTCCCTCACTTAGAGAAGAGGAGGATGATGGGGCTGTCTGACTTCCTGACAGATGTTGCCAGAAGAGAGCTTGAACACCTGGATGCTCGAATCCCCTCATGCTGTGTCATCTACATCCCGCTGGTCCGACTTCTACACAACTACTGACTCATATAGACTACGTTGTTAGCTATTCTTCTTGCTTGTATCCACATGCTGTATGCTGTAGTCTCGCTTAGATTCAGACAGTGAAAAATGTTTCTCTGGAATCATATACCTTTATCAGCGCTTATATATCAGTGTTTAATTCTATTTACAGATTGGATTTCTGCTCTCTGTGCCTCGGCTTCCCAGTATGGTAGATAAAGAGGATTTTGAGATAGAGGGTCTTGACTTTATGGTGTGTTTATCATCTTGACTGATAACAAAATTACTTATGGGCTTATGTGGTCTGCATTATCTTTGTGTTTATGTCTATGAGTGTGTGTGTGTGTGGCCTAGTTTCTCTCAGAGGACCGACTGCACTACCGCAGCCAGAGAACCAGGGAGCTAGACGAACTTCTTGGAGACTTGCACTGTGACATCAGAGGTCTTTCACCTCGTATCGCCATAACCTGATAGCCATGTTGCTGATATTTTTTCCTAAAAGATATTTTCCTGATGATAAATGTCCTGTTTCTCAGACATGGAGACGGCAATAATGACACAGTTGCAGAACACAATCCTCGAGAAGAGCGCCTCCCTCTACAAGGTTGGCGTGCATCATTTTGGTTCCAGTGTTTAAAACATAACTTCAACTCTGATAAAAAAAAAATTTAAAAAAAATGTTGTTGGCATTAAAGTAGTGTGTTTAATGTGTGTAGGTGGTTTTTGTTGCGTTTGTAATAAGCAAGTGTTTCCTCTAGTTGTTCAGAAGTTGTTCATTTTGATTATAAAACTGGCTCTGATCCTGCTCTTTTCAACTTCTGTGTTATTTGTCTCCAACACTCATTCTTTCATAGTATAAAAAAAACTAATTGTTATACAGATTAAGTCTTTACAATAAAGCAATTGCATCTTTTTTTGCTCATCTGCTCATTTTTGCAAAAGTATAGTTGAACAGACATGTTCCATATCAATGACAGTATTGTCAAGATTGCAAGTAGGCAGATGCTTTTGTCTGTGTGTGTTATTTGTCTGTTCTGTCATTGGTAAGAAGGTTTGCTCAGACATTCATTGTGTTTAATGTGTGTGTTGTGTAGGTTCTGGATCTCGTTGCTGAGCTGGACTGTCTGATAGCTATGAGCAGCGCCTCCCAGGAGTACAGTTACACCTCCCCCAAGCTAACCAGCCACAGGAAGATAACGATCACACAGGGCAGGTAGGCTCTTACACTCTGAGTGGAAATCATTACAGTACAAGTTTGTATATTCCTGTTCATAGTTTCATATTTTTCCAGACATCCTCTGCTGGAGCTGTGCTCTCCTGTGTTTGTGGCCAACTCCTTCCAGAGCTCAGAGTCAGAGGGCAGAGTCAAGATCATCACTGGCCCCAATTCATCTGGCAAGAGCATCTACATCAAACAAGTAAGAGAGTTGGGCCCTGACAAGTCCAGGTATATGCAAGTGAGATTATTTCAGTAACAGCTGCAATAATCACCTGGTGGTTTGCTCAGTTATAGCAGCTACACCAAGAGGCATGTGTGTTAGTTTGCTGCATAATGAGTGACGCTGTTCAGTTCCTGTATGTGAACCAGGGCATAAGTGATGTTTGGGTGCATAATGTTTTTTCCACTCCCAGTGATGAGCCTTTGAGTAATTAGAGAGCTTTAAAAATAAAATTATTTAACTGGGCAACACTCTCAGAAATAGATTTTCTTCAGCATCAGTAGTAACTTCATGATTTACAAGATTCATATTTTGCTTTCCAGATTATTTTACTGATGGATTTCACTGGTGTGAGTCCACTCTCCCACTTAGTTTACGAGTTCATAAACACCCCTGCACTCGCCATTCAACCATGACATTCAACATGTGGTCTGTTTTGCTTTTGGCAGGTGGGTCTGATTGTGTTCATGGCTCTGATTGGCTCTGACGTGCCTGCAAAGGAGGCAGAGATCGGTCTGGTGGATGGGATCTTCACTCGTATGCAGAGCAGAGAATCTGTGTCTTTAGGCCTCAGCACCTTCATGGTAGATCTCAACCAGGTACCTCACACACAATTTTTTTTATGCATACAAGCAGCTCTGTGTGTGTATGTGTCAGTGTGTGTGGGTGCAAAAATAAAATACATGAACTCCCAACACTGATGTCCTCTAGCTACACTCCCACTCTCCACCTGTCAAGATTTTCTTATAAAGTTACTACTGCCTACAACCATCACACAAACTCAACACAAACAATAAAACTGTGTAGCATAACAGTTTGTCTCTCTGCTCTCCAGATGGCCCAGGCTCTTAACAGCAGTACGGGAAACTCATTAGTCCTCATCGATGAATTTGGAAAAGGAACTAACACGGTAAGAAGAATTTGTTCAAGCACATTGTTAATGAAATACATGTGCATATAAATAACGAGGACACACAGTGTGTCATTAATGTGTTGCACCTGAAACCAGTCTCAACCAGTATTGTTCAGTTTAGAGCTGCAGCACAAACAGACCCTCAGCTCAGCACAACATGTGTCACCTATTAGCAAGAAAATAGCTGCAGCTGTTGAGACAGATATAAAAGTGTCAGTGTGTGCCGCCTACTGGCAGTTACTGGGACATCTGTAACCACCATGTACAATATATGGAGGAGCAAACGTCCACTAAAGATAAATAAATGACTCATGACTCAATAAATTAATTAATATGCCATTAAAATATGCACTAAAGACTGTTAATACAAATAGAGTAAATAAAATGAGCAATATAAATGCATGTCATTATTTATACGGTATCTTAATTAATGCCTACATTTGTTTTTTTGTGTTTTTGCATTGTTGTAAAAGCAAGGAGTGTTACTATAAACGTTTCTTTATGCCTGCATCATATGTAAAGCTTTACTGTGAAGAGAGAAGAGTTCCCACTGCTCGTCCTTCTCTGTCTGTCAGGTTACTCTAGAGAAGTTCCCAACTATTTATACTTATCTAAAGAAGAAACAGAGTTGTGAGAGGCAGAGGCCAAAAGAAAGAACTAAATAATCAATGTAGACTGGATATGTTTCATGGTAAATAGATTTTATGACAAAAACTTAGTGTCTCTAATTGATATTTTTATCATAATAATCCAACAAATAATAATGTGACAATGTTAAAAGGGTCCGTCACTGTATACCACTTAAATCTGCAGCTCTTTTCAGCCTCACTGCGGAAACAAGCTTTTGTAGCGTGGCGACAACTTTACTGCTCTCATGGTGATTGTCACGCCAATCAGCTGTTTCTGCAAAAAGAAACTCTAAAAACCCCACTGTCCACTAAGTCATCCTAGCCCATGAGCGCCAGCAGCAACAGCTAAAAGACTCATCTGGTGAACAGAGTCAAGCATTTAGCACACAGGTGTCGAACATACGGCCCGTGGACTAAATGTGGCCTGCCAGAGGGTGTAATCTGGCCCGCAGCAGGAATTTGCAAAGCGCGGAAATCACATAGAAGACTGCAATTTTTCAATGGAAATAATTAATTTGTCCACTGTTTTAGTAAGAGGAGTGGACAGAACACAACACTGAGACCCAGGACTAAACAGCAGACAGCAAAATAGCCCAAATGCCACTCAGATTCATGAGAAATTTCTTTATGTTTAAAGGATGGTTTATTAAATGTAATATAACTAAATTCTCCTACGTTACTTGCGCTTCTTTCCAATAAAACAAATTGAAAAAAATCTGGAGTTGTCTTTACTCCATCAATAAGCAACTGTACGTCAACTAGCCCCTTCAAATCAACTTACAATTTGATGAAATGTATCAGTGCTGCATCAATGTGTATAAAATGAATTTAATGAAATAAAGTAGAAGCTGCAACACTTTACCTGCAGGTGGCACAAGAGCAAGGACTGGCTCGTTGCATGTTATGCTCCGTCCTTTGCCCCATTTCATGTCTTTTCATTGTTTACGGTCAGAAATAAAGACAAGACAGCACGTCAGCATGTGCAACAAGTCCTGCTGCTGTTAACTTTCTTGTGAACATGTGCATGTAGACGTGGTCAGACTGTGTCAAACTGAAAGTCTTACTTAAGTACTGATGAGGTTACCGTGGCATGATAAGACAGCACATTAGCATCAATCAAGTTGGCACGTTTTTCTATCATACGTTCAACAGAAAGGAGGGCATGTGGTGGATGGACCCTTTTTCTCTAAACAGCTCTTTATCTTCAGACTAATAGACAGGTCTTATTTAATTGGTTTATTCAGCCTCAGGCTATCAACAGTTTGTGTGAAGAGCTTGACCTAGATTAAGATCAAAACAGCACAGAATCACAGCCACCGATATAATGTTTCCCCTTCAGGTGGACGGGCTGTCCTTGCTGGCTGCATCGATCTCTTACTGGCTGAGAAAGGCTGTGGTTGATGTTCCTCATGTCCTTTTGGCCACCAACTTCCACAGCGTGCTTCAGCTGGGCCTGCTACCATCCTCTGGGCTGCTGTCTCTTCTGGTACACAATGATAAAATGTAACCTGAAGTGTTTATGTGAATGTTCAGTGAGGTTAAATGAAGCTGAAACGTACAAATGACCAACTAGATGAGACTCCACATTAGATTTTTTGCATCATTTCATTAGTATGACTAAGTATATTTGTGCATGCATGCATGCATACGTGTATGTGTGCGTGTGTGTGTGTTATTAGACCCTAGAGACAGCAGTGGACGGAGATGAGTTGGTGTTTCTGTACCAACTGAAGGAAGGGATATGCCAGTTCAGCTATGCTGCCAACATCGCTACACTGGCAGGCCTGCCAACTTGTCTTGTACAGAGAGGAGTGGAGGTAAACATACACACAGACACTCAATTAAACAGACACTGAATCATGCACACAGACTGGCTGACTGAGTATCTGTGTTTATTAAGGTGTCAGAGCTGTACAGGACAGGAAGGCCCATCAAAAGCACTGATAAAACCTCATCAGACGAGCAAGCGAAGAGGTTTGTTAAGCTGCACAGAATGATGACAAAAAAATAAAGAGCCAATAAATGTATTGTAAACATGTTTGTTTCCAACAGTTGCAGATTTGTAGTGGAAAAGTTCCTGAGCCTCGACCTGGAGGACAAAGATTTGGACTTACAGAGTTTCATGAAAGATGAGCTCATGCCCTCTGCTGGAGAGCTGCTGAACGGCAGCTGAACTCTTGTCGCTGCTGCAAACACATTTCTGCACCGTGGTGGTCAGTTTGTTCATTCGCTGATAAATATTTAGGCGTTTGAAAGAGAGCAGGACTTAACTGAGCTTCACCTGCAGCCAGGATACACAGGAGTAGCTAAATATATACAGAATACATGACACTATTACTGAAACATTTATTGTACTACATGTGTTGCAAAGATTAATCTCGTAGCAAAAAAAAGTCGTACGTTCATTTGTTTTCTGTGGTTAAACACAAAATACTAAATGTATTACAAAATAGTTTCGATATATTAGTTAATAAATGTTTCCCAAATGTATCTATTGTCTTCTTAGCAAATAGTCAGTACAAAAATTACATCCTTTCAGCATCACTTCAAACAGACCTTTTTTGACAACACTGGATGAATTCCTGTTTATTAAAATCCTGCTGAGGCTCTAGTAAAGCGCCAGGCTGCAAGCTGTGCTAAGATAAAAAAGTGTGTAGATTGGAAGTTTGTGTGCCGAGTTACAGAAAGGAGTGTCGCAGCAGTGTTTAGTCATGGAGAAGATGGTTTTGTTTATAAGGAGTTCCACCGTGGTCTCCACATTGCACTCCTCTGCCTTTACACAACCCAACATCTTTATATCCAGAGCATCAGCTGGGGAGACAAAGTAATGTGAGCCAGTGTTTAATATTCATCTGATACACATTTACACCTATTATTCTATGTTTATTATTGTAACTATAAAACCAAACAGGCTTTTCCAACGCACCTGCCTTTCCTCGGCCCGTGTAGCAGCGCTCCCCGAGGCTGCAGTTGGTTTCCGTCGTGTAGCAGGCATCCCAGAAACCCAGATCACAACGGAAACACTCCAGGTACTCCTCTTCTTGTTCTAATCCCACTGACTCCATGAGCTGCTCCTGCTGCTCCTCTTCCTCACCTGAACCCACAGATACAGTAAAGCCTTACTGGGAAGACTGTTTTTGAAAACATAAAGCAGCTCTAACATAAGTTATTTTCTAAAAAGCAGATAAGCTTCTCTTGGACTGGAAACCTCTTTTGCAAGTGAGACCTGGGCGGCGGATAATAAAGTTGCAAACTAAACATAAGATTGAAAGGCAACTAATAACAGTAAATCTATATAAACATTATATAGTGAATGAATACAGTGCTCTTAGTTATTCAGATTTTGAGACATTTATGTAATAGCCTGTTGGAAACATTCATTATTCAGGGAGGGATGCGTGAAGTGTTGGAGCACTGCTGGAGGACATCGAGCCAAACTCATGACCAACATTCTGCTGAACACTTCAGCATCTCAGAAATGTTTTGTTTATTCTGCAGCCGTCTGGAATTTGTTTCTTTGAGCGGATGATTTGCGTTATTCGGGGAGCGCTCCAAGTCTTGGAGCAGCATCGTGTTTTTATCAACCAGACAGATACTGGGATTAATGGCAAGAGAACATAATGCAGGAGTAGGACAAACCCTTAGTTGTTCCTCCTACACTGTCCTGAATTTAATACTTATGTCTTGGATTAGGATTTGTTCTGCAGAAAGGGATAGCATAGTAGAACCTCATATTAACGGTGTAATCTTATTTAAAAAGAACTATAAGATACTCTAGTAGTAGACAACAACAGATTAGCATGCACGTCGTTTTGGATGTCGCTCCCATTTGCTAAATGGCTGGCTTGCGTGCTGCTATCAGCTGCAGTCGGGAAAAGGACTAATCCCTTTCTCAGAGATACATTACAGTGAGACTCACAATCCTTATCCCCTCTCATCTTGTTAGCTACTGCTAGCTCAGGTGAATGAGCAGACAAATGAATAGTAAAGTGGAGTTCATTGTCAGGGAAGAATAGACTTGCTTTTATTTCCACAAGATCTAAATCTGTAGTCGGTTGCTAGTTTATGAAGTACATCTTGTCTGCCCTGCAATAAATGCCTTGTTAATGAAGGTCATGAAGGTCTTTGTTTGACATGTTGTCTAAACTTTTGGGAGGATTTAAAGTAGGATCTCTTATTGCTGCATTGTGTTACATGTATTATCCTGAGCAGTCCATTTATATCAGTGAGTTGAGACTAAAATAAAGTCTCTCTAAAACACTTTACAGCTAACTGATTCACTAACGTCGTCATGAAGTTAGGATTTATTGGAGAGCTGCAACGTTTAGTTAGCAACCATTTTGATGAACAAAGTGTTTTGTGATGTTTTATAGACTAGAATAATAGATCAATCAAGAAAGTATTCTTCAGATTAATCAATAATGAAAATCATTTTTGGCAGCAGCCCAAATTTGTCAGTCGAATTCATTTATATAAATAAAACACCAGCTCAAGAGGACATGGCCATGATGATTGAATTTTAAAAAAAACACGTCTCTGTTGATGTTTCACAAATCAAGTAGGCTGTTAATGCGATATAAATGAATACATCTATCAAGATTAATAAATATTGGACTCTGAAGTAAAATGGACAAGCAGGCACTAGCAGGATGTTCACCTACTGCGAACCTACCTACCGTCAACTTACCTTGAACAGGTGTGAGCACCATGATGGCAAAAACACAGAATATTAGTCCTTTCATTTTAAGCAGGATATGTCTTCCATTGACTGCACCGCGAGGGCTGCTGAAGGGACCGGAAGCTGGGCTGGAATTGGATTAGTCTGGAATGCACCTGTTATTTATCTGGCACGAATCACAGCTGCTGGAAAGCTGCATATCACTGAACAAGTGAAGTATTTTGGAATGGCTGCAAAGATTTTATAAGGGAACAAGAGAATCTGGCAGCCTGGAGGATCTTGTGTCTTTTTTAAATGTCAGAAAATGGCGTTTGTTTTATTAACTGGTTTAACAGCAGATACAGTGTGAATGTTACGCATAAAACCAAGCTGGTGACACATCCGCTCTGTTTCTAATGATGAATGACTGAATGTCAAATGCAGGCGAAGGTTAAAATTCCTCCTCGGTCCTGGAAGACATGTCTCCCTTTGTGATTGGGCTTCCCACTTTTCATTAAGTCTTCTTAACTCAATCCCTTTTTTTCTGCTTTGAAATGTCTGCAAGCGGAAAAAAAAAAAAACACACTCTGGAAGTGGTTGATACTCAGTAACTCATATCTTTTTACTGAGAGCAAAAATTATTGATGACAGCTTCCCTCTCTTTCTCTTGAGGAATGTAGAAATTGCACGTGCCCTGAGTCAGCGGAGGTTTAAGCAGCTTATGTCTTCCTGTCCGTCTGTTCAGATATGTATGTATCATTGCATCCACACACACACACACACACACACACAAGCACCTCTCTCAGAGCGGAGGGGATTTGATTCTGTTATATTCTCAATGCAGCATGAAGCCGGTACTGCTGACTTATGTAACGCTGCCGTACAGTCACAAACACAGATGTACACACGAGGAGATTTATAGACTTCAGTAGCTGCACTGGTGTCTGCATGCGTATCCAGTGAAGGTGCTGAAACGATTCCCTCTGGTCAGTTTAGTGTCGAATTCAAAAGCCTTTCGCAGGAGCTAAGAAACAGGAGGAAGATTATTCACACTACGGGCTCAGTTGACTGATTAAAAATTCATATGCAGCGATTTTGATATTAGTATTCGCCTTCTCCTCACAAGCACACCTGGGATTTCCAGACTTTGAATTATAAAGATTTGTTGCGTTTGTTTGCATTACATGACAGTTAACTCGATACGTTCAGAAGACACCTCTATGGGATCTGGGATACACTGTAATCAGGTTTCTAACAATTTTCTGACAGAACTGATGAAAAAATTGGAAAATGTAGTTTGTGGTACAGAGTAGTATTTCTGTTTTTAACACCTGTCTGTATTAGACACTATAAAACAACAGCACCACAAGCTGCAGCCTCCAAAATGATAAAAACCTCTCAATTAAAACAGTAGAACCTTCAGAATATATGCAGTACTGTTACATTGGACCTAAGGTAACAATATACTGATTAGTAAAACCTCTTTGCTTCTACATGTAAACACATCAGATCATCTCACGCTCAGAAGGACTTGATGTGAGAGAGCGAGGAGCGAGCTGCTTTTCTGAGAGATAAGTGCGAAGGAGGCTGCTTGCAGCATGTCGCAAGATTCAGACACCACTCATCCCTGCTGCTCCAACATATACATACATATACAGCACACTGTACCGACATAACGCCCTCCACCCAGCCTGTGTGTGTATGTGAGAGACGGGTGGGTGCTGTTTTTTAGGGGGCGAAATGTGTGGCTGCGAATTACTGTACACTTTAGTCTGGGTCGTCATCTGGATGGCAGGATCCCAGCATGGGCCCGAACAACAAGGAAATACTCAGCAGTCCTAAAGCACCTATAAAACCCTTCAGACTGATCCCTTGTGTAATTAGAGACTGGAGGAGAAAATG
>JASGAT010347087.1:19819-35443 GCA_030220025.1 Chelon auratus
CCCCCCCCCCGGGCAAGTGGACACAACAGCCGATTCAGCAGGACGCATAAAAGAAGATGATTAACAGCCTTTCAAGTTGGATCAATGGGGCGCCTTTACGCATGCATTTTTAACCTTATATTTTAAATCATGTTGCTCGACAGCACTGTTGCTCACCACGTAAATTCACTTCCTGATATGTTAACGCAGTCTGAACACAGTCAGAGTGGGTACTTGCCTTGTTTTGGACGGAAATCCGAAGCAGAAACTGGCTCCGCGGCATTATCAAAACAAATAGCCCCCTGAGTTATTCCTCCCACAGCTCCACTTTGATCCGCGGGGTAATCCACACTTTCACATAATTCCTCCTCAAATCAAGACGCGTTTCATTGCGGCGTGAGTCGGTGTGCAGCGCAACAGCGGAGCCACAAATGAAGCTTTTATAGTAAAATACAGTCTTTACTAAAAGTGGTGCAAAGCTGCTCTGTGTCCCCCCTCGCTCTCTCTCTCTCTCTCTCTCTCTCTCGCTCCCTCGCTCTCGGTCTCCGCGCTGCTTGTGCGCCTATGCAGCCTGTGTTTCGACGAGCGTGTACGTGTGTGTGTGTGTAGAGGAGGGGTCGTGGGAATCTGTGGCTGGTCCAGGCCAGTCCCACGGTGAGCCCGGTTATTTATTCTTTGAGATCAGCAGACATCAAGTGTTTTTAAGAAGTTCCAGAGAGCGCAGACTCCTCGCTCCTCCATCTAGCACCTAAAAATGTAAATACATAAATCACGGTGAGCATGAAAAAAAGAAGTCACGTTTACAATTTGCTGACAGATTTGAAATATATACACGTTTGGATC
This sequence comes from Chelon auratus, assembly GCA_030220025.1. Taxonomy (NCBI): domain Eukaryota; kingdom Metazoa; phylum Chordata; class Actinopteri; order Mugiliformes; family Mugilidae; genus Chelon; species Chelon auratus. The sequence continues at coordinate 20,642 of JASGAT010347087.1, forward strand.
TCTTCTTGGTGCATGGCTGGATTGACCTGTTAAGGAGCCGCCTGTGCAAACATTTGCTGTGGGCTCCTAAATCCTACTGCCCTCTGAATATGAATACTGCCTCCTTTAAGACCAAATAGTCTTTAGTATTGTTGCTACTTAATACAATTTTACAGAAGACTAGCTGCACAAGAGGACAAGACAATGTAAAATAATTAATGTCTTAAAAATAACTAGGCCTATAACAATGTAGGACCCATGTACACTTTGATAATAACACATTTAAGTCTAAACTTAAAGTAAAGCAAGGGCAACTGGACTCACCACTCCTCCAAGTGGCTTCTGAACAGAGGAACTAACAAAGCTGCTTAAGTGAGTGGAAAACATCTTAAAAAATCTCAGACAAGTCCAGTTCCCTGTGTTGTAGCTTTGTTTTTTGGATGTACTATGACCTGGATGACATGTAACTAAAGGCACCACAATGGTTTTGGGATACTTACACGTTTGTCTTACATNTTGATGGAGTTTGTGGTTAAAACAGAACTTTTTAAAGTTTAAAATCCGCCGTAGTTTGCTCAAACGAAGCTAAAGCAAAGACAATATGACTTGTTTGAGTTTTCTTGAAGACGTTTCACCGTCGCTCAAGTGGCTTCTGAACACGACAACTCTGAACTAACGAAGCCACTTGGATGTGAGGTAAAACATCTCAGACAAGTCCAGTTCGCACGTGTTGTGGCTTTGTTTGTTTGGATATACAATAACCTGGATCACATTTAAAGGCCTCCTCCTGGTCCTGGGGCCCTACGCGTTTGTGTCACGTTCTTGATTACGTCAGAGATCAATTACTCCGGCTCTGCAGCAGCAACTATGATTCTTTGTTTAGCAGCCATCATTGTCCAACAGTGTTGTGGAGTTATGATGGAGTTTCTGGTTAAAACTGAACTACTGAACTTTTAGAGTTGTGACGTCACACACAGCTATCAGCAAAACAAAGCTAAAGCAATGGCAGCTGGACGCTATCATCCTAGTGTCTTCTTCAGTTCGGAGTTAAGTTTTTATTTTGAATTTCCCACCAGCCACTCATGTAAAACTTAACAACTTCCGACCTGGGTGACGGATAGTCTTCACAGACATCCCTCAGAGTTGTCATCAAATCAATGTGTTTACATATTTTACTGCCTATCCACGAGGCACATCTGCAGCATGCCGATCAGATCTGGGCCACAGCCACCAGTCACGGGTCGGTTTGTGGCAGTTTGATGTGTGACATGATGGGTCTAGATGGGCCAGCAGATACAGCCCAGCCATTTGTGTGAGATTTGGTCCATCTGTGTATCAAGGTGGTTTTGTGTGAGCGTCAGCTTGCTGCATGTGGGCCGGATGTGGCCCACACAGAAAATTGGTTTGTGGGTGAGTTTCCATGTGGCCCATATGTGGGTGAACCACAGCCAGTCAGTTCTCAGTCCTGATGTCTTTTTACAGAAGATTTGGGCCAAAAAAAAAAATGATTACATGAATTTGATCATGTACCTCTTACTGATTTAATGTTACATTCCCACGGTAGCTGTGAAAGTGTAGTGAAATAGCCCATAGTTACAGTGAAACCTTGACAGTACGAATGTGATGTTCATTATCAGGAACATGTTTTAAGTCATCATACGGGAATGGATGGAAGCCGGCGGCAGCACGGCATGTAATACTGTCAAACTCAGCAAGCATAGTTTGCAAACTGCAGTCACTGGAGTATAAAAATAATTGTCCCGTTTACAGGAGAAAGTGTTGCAAAATGCACCAACTGCTATCAGTGACTTCTTGGCCAACATGCTGTCAACAAATCAAGAGTGCGTGACAGAATAAAGCTTGTTAAGTAAAGCAGTTAAATAAACATAGAATAAAAAAACTAGATCGACTTTTTCATTACCATGCCTATCGTCTAAACAAACACCATTATCACACCTGACAGTATAATCACCAGCCTAATATCATTCGGGTCACCTCTTGCTCCTAAAACAGCCCCGGCCCGTTGAGGCACAGACTGCGCTGTGGTATCTGGCACCAAGACGTAGGCAGCCGATCCTTTTAGTTTTGCAAGACGCAAGGTGGGATCTTAATGGATCAGACTTGTTTGTCCAGCACCTCCCACAGATGCTCAGTTGGATTATTATCTGAGGAATTTAGAGGCCAAGTCAACACCCTCCCCTTGCCAATTTTTCCCTGCTTCTAATATCAACTTTGAGGACAAAGTGTTCACTTGTTGCCTAATACATCCCACCCACGGCAGGAGATAAGCAAGTGTTATTTACTTCACTCTCTGTGGTGATAATGTTATGGCTGATCAGTGTGTTAGAGTAACAGAGCTCTGGTAGATGGATCGGTGTTTAGGAAAACTGAAGGAACTCTTCCTGCTGTCCACGATCTGGTGAAAAAGCTGCCGGAAAAGTTAGTGAGACCTTGAATTGTGTGTGTGAGCTGAAATGAGGTCAAACGAGGACAGCAGGCCGTGTGCATCTCATTTATTTTCACCCATTCACACACTCCGTCAAACAGCCACAGCTACCTCGGAGCCAGAACTGCGTACCGTTACCCTTTAAATTACTTAATACATAAATAAAAGCTGTTTGCATATAAACAGTTGCTGATGTACACATTCCAACTTGCTGATGTACACGCACAGAGACACTGACAATGTTGTTATTTCTTTCTCAAACTCTATGAACTGAGGCTCTTTTTTTTTTTTTTTTTCCAGTTCACTGCCACAACCTTTTCCCCTGCAGACAGATGTCAAGCCTTTGCATAACCAGGCAGCAGTAAACTCTGGCAGGGAGGGAGACAGTCCTTTTATAGCTGTATACTATTTACATGACAGGTTATTTGAACCATGGGCAAGGTGATTACTATCAACAGAACAACTGAAAGCTTTAGTTTAACATTCATGACAAGAGCAGAGCTGGTTCATTGTCCTGTTCCACCTTAAAAGGCTGCACGTTTCCTTGATTTAACAATTAGCCCTTAGTCCCGCTTGTCACAGAACAATCCTCTAACCAGAAAACCAACACACACGAGATGGTAGGAAATGACATCCTCATGTCCCAAACACACTTAATCACACTCGCACACACACGCAAACACTCACAGAGTTTGAACCATCCCCCATTCAAGCTGAGCTTCAGCTAACTCCAACTTAACCAGACGCTCATGCCCTTTGGGCCTGTGGAGCGGCCCACTCTCTCCATCTACAGGAGAAAAGCTGAACTACGTAGTGCTGCTTCTGCTCCACTGGGGCTTCACATTTTAAATCTTTCCACGGCTTCGAGATTGTATTTTGCAGCATTCAAAAATAAAGTCTGTTCCCATGTAAAAAGAAACACTTCTTGTTCCATCCGCTCCGAGCTCAAGCACCGTTTCGTTAACAGTTCAGATAAAATGAAAAATGCAACAGAATGATGACACTAAATCCAATTCACAGACTTTACAATGGAAGCCTTGAAGGTGCCTGTATAGTTTTTTTCTTTTTTAATCATTCAGTAAACAAACATAATATAAGTTAAGGAATCCTCGGGGTGTCATGAAAACTCTCCCGTCAGGCCGACATGTCCATCATGGAGAGAGGAGGGAGGGAGGAGGAAGAGGAGGAGGGGATGGATATTTTTGAGGTGATGGCTTCCACTTGTTTCTCTCGTGTAGCTGCACCGTCGCAGAGCAGAGCTCAACAAATGAAACTTGTTCTTGCTTTTTTTTTTAATCAAACGTTTTCAGTCAAGTGTCGATGAAGCCGGAGCTGAGGAACCTGTGAGGAAGGAGCGATCCCTCGTGGAGTGCAGTCCTACTCCTCGTCAGCGTTCTTCAGCATCAGGATGGAGTTGAAGATCTTCAGAGCGGGTCCTAACTTGATTGACAGGATCTTGACGATGTCTGCTTGGGTGAGTAGCAGGAAGGCCTCGCCATCTATTTGCTGAAAAGAAAAGAATATTGTTTAGACACATTCTTTATATAAATTACTCTCTCGATTCATAATTCCTCCTTTGGTTGTCAACACCACGGCACAACTAGAGGTGTAGTTTATAGTTTTCGAGCGGCCAGGAAGAATTGATTTCCATTAATGTAATACTGACCATCAGCAAAATAGCTGCATTTTAAACCAGTGAGTGTTGGCAGTTTCAACATCATTAATCTTAAAAAGCTTTTAAAAAAACATCCAGAAGTGAATTATGAGCCGACCATGGAAAAGGAGGGATGAAGAGGCCGTGTGGGGGAGGAACATTTGGAAACCGTGGAAACATGAAAAGATCTGACAGTTGTCAAATTCATCGTTCTGGGTGAGCAGCTCTGTCACAAAACATTATAACGGATCATATGGAGCCATGGAAAAGTCTGCCAGGCTGCAAACGCGTCTCCAAACTATACAAAACAGCGATAAAACACATTTTATATAGACGATAAAAAGATATAAAAGAGATGAAGGTGATTAGCTGTCCTAAGTATTAGCTGATACCAAATTTCAGGCCTGTGAAAAGTCTGCCCGATATAAAAAATATTATTTAACTTGCAGTTATTTGGAGCTTGCTTTACGTCAGACACCAGAGAATGCTGAACTGGCAGCCACACGTACATATTGAACTGATCAAGTCAATGATTATTTATTGCTGCCACTTGATTGTGTTAGCGCCGCATGGACAGTATCGTTTTACAAGTCTGAGCTCCCATGCACAGCACACGAAGAACAAGGAGCTGTGTGCGTTTTCTTCACATGTTCTCAAGTGCAAAATAAGTTTTTGTGCGAAGAGAAGGAGAGAAGTAACAAAGGCACAGAGTACTTTCTCAAATTCAGGTTTTAAGCTTTGAATTTAACATATTTCTCCCACACCTTGATTTTTATAGTTCGTTCTCTTTCGGTTTTATATTTATTTACTGTTGTTAGTAACGGAGACGTGCAAAATAAGAGTTTCATTGTATGGTCTTAACTTAACTGCTGTTTTTACTGTGCAGATGAGAAAATAAACATCCTCAATCTTGAATCTTGAAGCAATAACCGCCGTCGCAGAGAAGCTCACACAAGGCAAACGTCTAGGAAAAATCCTGCTGGATGAACTCGTGTCAGTTAAGTAGTGACTAAAAAAATAAGGGCCAACTCTCTTTTCCTAAAAGACTGATGAAGCAACGGGAAATAATCTTAATTAATGATAAGGTTTCACCTCGAGAATCTGGCCGTTGATGGATCATTAGAGAGCCACTGACTGTGAAATAACAGGAAACCATCCATGCCGTTGTGAACCAATTTCTCTAATTGCAGGCGAGTATCGGATCATTAAGAAGTGAGCGCCACCCACAGATGTTACTAATAAAAACCTAAACTTACCACCTGTCGTTTAGAACTGAAGAAGCCACTTGGATGATGGTGAAACATCTTTAAGAAAACTCAAACTAGTCCAGTTGCCTTCATTTTGGTTTTGACAAACACTGATTAGCTGAAGCTATAGTAAGTATGACTGTGTGTGACGTCCTGTTTGGCAGTGAAGTGCTCACCTCTGTTTTAAATGTAGCTGCGTGTTCTTTACATCCTGGGAGTCCTTTGACAAAACTGGCCACCTGATGAACACAACGGACGTTAATCAGTAAATCTTTATCTACTAATCAAAGTGCCTTGCTAACCTGTCAGGCAGACAGAAAAACACCAGAAAACTGCTCCTTAAATATTCATGCAGGTTCCCTGAATAACCAGTTGCCTTCTTGCTGAATGAGGAGTACGTCTGTTTTTAATGTGTGGACACAGTGAGAGTGTGTTTAAGCATGTCTGACCTCCTCAGCGCTCCAAGCGGCCACTCTCTTGGCAGTGAGCCCCAGGACCTCGGGCAGCAGCTGGCAGTGTTTGTCCCAGCAAAGAGCCACCCGGTGGGGAGGAGAGGCAGAGAGGCCGGGGGAGAACACAGACTCGTGAAGGGCCTGCTGGAGAGAGATGGCGTCTGGAGAGGCTGAGGAGGAGGAGGAAGAGGAAAGGGGACACAGCAGTCAGCGGGAGGAGGTTGTGGTGTACAGGATATGATTCATTTCACACGTTTTTTTTCCTCGCTCACCTTTACTATCACCTATCTCCTCTTTGACATAGTGCATTTTCAGGTATTTGGGAACTGGAGCCATCCTGAAAAAAACATACAAGTTAGAAGACAGAACATCATCCGGAGCGCAGCGTGCTGTGTGTCACCAGTGACGGGTACCGTTTCGGCCTTGTTCCATTGTGGCTTTGCTCGCTGGCTCCCCCCACTGACTCCGACTGGCTGTTGCGTCCTGATCGCTCAACCTCCACTGTCACTGGTTTCCTAGCAACACACAATCATCCTTGCTCAGGTTCAAACCACTAAACAGAGTGGCATGCAAAAACCCTGATAGGAGCGTTAGTGAGCTTTCAAAGTGTGTTGTTTGTTGTTTGTTGGGCCTCGTGTGTCTTCAGCAGCAAACCTGTTCGGGGCGTCCTCAGCACCTTCAGGCGGCTCTGGCGTCGAGGTCTGTGTCATACTGTTGGTGTGAGGGTCGGGGCGTCGCCCGCGAGGATGAGGTCCACTGAGGGCGAGAGGTCGCTCTCCGCTGAGACGGTCCGGCAGCAAACCCTCCTTGTTCAGATTAATCTCCGAGTAGGGACAACTCACCTGACTGCACAAAGGAACACACAAACCTTACTCACATCTAAAAACAGGTGTCCTTTTAAAACCAAACAGACAGATTTTCACTTTTTATTTTACAGGTTACAGCAAATAGTAAGGAAGAACAGCTAAAATCATCTTGACTCACACTCCCACAGACACAAGCTACACATTCAGACTGCAGGCAGCCCACACAAGTACAAATGACATTTGAAAAAAATGACTCTTCTCCTCATTTGGTTAATGGGATTTCATAGAAATCAATTTCAAAAGTGACGCATTTAAGGATGGAAGTGTATTTTTAAAAAAAGTCAAAGGCAAAAAAATAATTTAAGACTATGTAACACATTAAAATAACAATAAGTGACTATAGTAAATAGGAAGGGACATTCATAAAGTGCCAACTGAAATGACAACTGAGCAGTAAAATGTGCCAATAACCTGTAGTGTGTCCCATGGCGAGGTCCCCTGATGTGTCCAACCCCGTTGCATCCAGGTGTGGGACATCCTTGTCCTGGGGCCGTCAATAAATCACTGGAGCCTGAAATATATACACAGTCGAGGGAATGTTAACAAAACTATGCAAACAACTGCAGGACCATTTTGGATTCATTATAGATTCCTCCCAAATCCAGAAACACAGAAGGCAGAGACTAAGTCTGCTGACTCATCTGTTGAAAATAAGACCTTGACCTGAATACCAGGCAGGAAAGACTGGGACAGTGTGTGAGTCTCACCGTTAGGACACTGTAGTGGGTGTCCAGTTTTCTGACACCACCCCACAGGGTGCAGGTCAGGACAGTCAGTGTCCACCCAGTAGTCATACTCTGAACTCCAGCCATCAAAGTGAATCTACAAAAGATTCAAAATTAAGCAAATTAAGCACAAGCTCAGCACCGAGCACGTGAAAACATCCTGACAATAAGACATCCAGCACCTTCAGTCTGTGGTCCTCTGTGTCCGCTATAGTGGCAACGCGAATGAGCATAGGGTTCCTCCTATCGACAGCTTCCACTTTCATCCCAATCTGGAAGCCATGTGGAGGTCGCTACGAACACAATGATTAAAAAAAATAAACCATTTGGCTGAATATATACATATTATCAACATTTATGTACTGTATATTTGTGTGTTTGAATCATACTGGTTTGAAAGCTCGTGCAGGAGCAGCCTGTGTCCCCGTCTCTTCCAGGTATTTCTCCCATGAGAAACTCTTGGGTTCCTTATATTCTAAAGCAAGGACATGAAAATGCATTAGATGCATCATGCACTGTAGACAGATCACAAATCAACACTTGTATAGACTTGTTTCTGCAGTTATTACAGAAATCTTAAAACATAGCTTAGCACAAGTTAATCAGTTTATAAGCTTTGTCAGCAACATTTTCATTGTCATTAATATCTGAGTGTTATATTCTACATTAATAATGCCCTGAGGTATACTGAAGTAATTTATACTGACCCACAGATGTGGTGGTCTGTGTCTTACCAGCTGGAGTGGTCAGAGTTAAGTTAGCCTCTTTACAGTAACCCACAGGGTGGATGTATGGACTGCTAGCATCACACCTGAACAAAAACAAAACAAAACAAAAACACAAGTAAATAGGTGAACTGGCACACTGTAAAATCACTGGGAGATTTATCAAGAACAATTTAATAATAAAATGTTTAAGTGTTTTTAGACTCTCTGTATTCTGTATTTCTGTGGCTCTTGCAGGTTTTCTGTTCATCCTATTAGATACATTTCCACACTATCATCAGGACACAGGCATAACGTCTTACAGGCTTAAACCAAGCTCTTACCAATAATCATATGTGTCATCCCAGTTGTCAAAATGAATGAGCAGGCGGTTGTCGACAACGGCAGCGATCGTTGCTACACAGATCAACAAAGGGTTCTTCCTGTCGACCGCCTCCAGTTTCATCCCTGCTCTAAATCCGGATGGCGTTACAGACTAAAATAAAAACACACATTTAGCCAGTGAAAATTAAATCCACGGATTAAAGGAGCATTTGACAGCTCTAGACAATACACCTATCAGCCACAACATTGAAACCACTGACACACAAGTGGTGAATAACAATGACCATTTTGTGATGATACAATGTTCTGCTGGGAAATTCTCTAACTGATCAAGTATCACTGGATACTTGACTGGAACAAGCCTGATCCACAGAGACCCCTCCCCTCAACCCATAGGACCCAAAGACCCTCACTAACAACATTCCCACAGGACACCCTCAGAAGGCCCATGTCACTCTCAAATGAGTTACAACTGTTTTGGAGGCACAAGGGAGACCTACACAATCATAATGTTGTGCCTGATCGATGTATATACAAAATAATTAGTACTCACCGTGTTGAGGCTCTTGAAAAGGTGTTTTGGCGCCAGCTGACCCCTGCAGTTCTTCACATACATGCTCCAACTAAACTCTCCATCTTTACAACCTACAACAAGGGAACTTTAGTCAGGACTGTTGCTGACAGTCTATGCTCATCTGATAGATGGTATTCGTTAATGGACAGTGTATTTGTGAATACCTTTAGGCAACAATAACTTGTGTCCATTCTTCTCACACCATCCGGCTGGTTTCAGGTCCCACGAGTCGGCGTTGGCCCAGAAGTCATAGCATTCTGGATAGCCATCAAAATGGAGTCTTACCCTGTAGCCTTGGATCTGTGAAGCATAAGCACAGTGTGCACACGTGAGTTGAATTCTCAATTATTCCTAATTGCTGCACCAGAGCTACAAACATTTGGACTCGTACCTCTGCAACAGTGAGCACACAGAACAGAGATGGATGAGATGGGTCGAGGCCCTCCAGCTTCATTCCCACCTTAAAACTGTTCCTGCTTTGAGGAAATGACTGATGCTGCAAGACAAACGCACATCACAGCTTGGTTCAGATTAAACTTTCACAGTTACACTTAACCATGTAAAGCGGCGGGCTTATACCTCTTTGAATAGTTTGACTGGAGCAGCGATGGCCCTCTCCTCTTCAAGGTAGGCAGGCCAACTCCAGGCCCGCTTCTTATTGGGTGGGGCAGCCACTGACGCAAAGAAATATTCACATATTATGTACTGCAATTGGTGTCTAATAAACACCACAGTCTTCAAAAGTGGTTTATGTCTCACTAGATAAACACAACAATAAAATGCATCATTGTTAAGACATTAAACATTTAAACACAAATTTAAAACTATAGACATGTCCAAGACCTTTTAAAGCCTTGAATTCATCAATTTTATTAATATTTAGAAATAAACTAAATGTTTATATTGTCTCTAAATATTACTAAAATGTCCACTCCTCCCTCTCTTTACAGCAACAGCAGGCTAAATTACCTAGTTTAGCAATTTTGGCTCCTCTCCTGCCTTTGGTCGTCTTGGCTTTTTCCTATAAAAGGCAAAATAAAAAGAACATGTTAATAATCAGATCAGCACTATCAAAAAGATTCTCACCCCGCCCTGGATGGGAGCATGCTCCTCACCTCTGGTTCTTCTTGGTTGTCTTCCTCTTCGTCACCAGAATCCATGTAGATCTTCCTCTTTTTGCGTACGCGTTTGCCGAGCCTCTCACCTTCTACCGCCTGACTCTCCCGTGCTTCCCCTGGAGATGATCTTTAAAGAAGAAAGATTTAGGCCACGATAAAACAATGCATTAGAACAACTGAAGGGCAGCGAAGTGGTATTAGAGAGCACCAGGTGTGTGATTTTACCTGCCACTCGAGGGCTGGGCGCAAGTGGCACAGAATTTTCCATCCCCAGAAAAACGGGCCCCACAGGACCCGCATCTTGACAGCTCCCCATTTGGGCCCATGTCTGCATTGGAGCCAACTTCGACACTGGGACCAACCTCCACACTGGGACCCTCCATACTGGGGCCCTCCTCTAAAGACAAAAGCACAGGACCAGCTGCTAGAAAACAGAGGAGAAAGACGGTCTGAAACTGAAGCTGTTCATTGTTCCAAACAGGGGTAGGGGATAAAAACAAACGCAGCAATTCTTTATAACAATGTTTAACATGCGCTACATTACCTTTAGCTTGAGACGGTCCTGGCTTACTCTGATTGGCCTGAGCTTTGGCTGTGCCGGTCTGTGATTGGCCCTCTGGTGGAGGAGTGGGCGTGTGAGACGGAGCTGGGTCCAAGGTCTTAGATTTGGGGTCCGCCTCCTGGCCTTTGACCTCTACGTCTGTGACAATCTCAAGAGTCCCAAACTCTGTCATGCGAAACTGAAACACAGATACGATCATCAGGGTTTATCCCAGGAAACCGTTGAGCCAGCATGATTCCCAAAGTAAGTCTGAGACAGTCTAAAATAACAACCAAACTCATTAAACATTTGGCATAACATATTTCCACTGTCCTCCCTTGAATGTCAGTATTTTCTGTCCATTAAAATCATATCCTTTTTAATGCAGTTTGAGTTCAGGCAGCGTGCCGCTCAGCTTGCTAAACTCTCAGAAATCCCTCCTCTGTTTGGACACGCAATTGACCCTTTGCTGGCCGTCTGATTGGTCAACTGAGCACCAACCACAGGGCTCCTACACTTTGTCAAGTCCCAACTTCCTATGTTACTGTTGCTAGGTTAGACAAACAATAGCAATGCAGAGATCCAGCCCCATAGAAAAATACTGACATCTTTTAGTTGTCATTAATCTCGTAATTGCGATTCTTCACAAATGTACAGCCAACAACTGTGGGTACAGTGGAGGAAATAACCACACATGAACACTGAAAACTGGTTTATAGACTCGCAATTTATCCAGTGTCTGCTAAAGTTATCACGATTGCTAATGTTAGCCTCCTTGCTTCCAAGTTGCCTCGACTCTTTCGTAACAGGTTTCCAGTCCTATGATATAATTGATATCATCTGTCTCGCAACATAAGATCGTGACAAAGGGACGTGACAAACCTCTGCCTGGTGGTCAACAGACCAATCAGAAGGACAACAAAGGCCCAATTAAGAAAGATCCTGCATATGAACACAAACAAATCTGTGTAGTACCCTGATATCGCTGCCTGGCAGTGTGGCAATACCATCCTTCCAGTCCAGAGCACCCATCATGTCAAACTCAGCTCCCTGGGAGGGGCCATCACTGGGTGGTGTCTCAGTCATTCCCACTCCTGATATCACCAACCTGCAAAAACAGTCATTCAAAAATGTAACACACAGGAGGGGATACAGAGGTTCAGTCTGAACCTCTGTCTTTAACTGTGTCGCTGTTTTGTCAACTGTTTTGTCTGTTCATGATCACCACAATGAGACGGCACTCCTGTATGGTGTTAACAACAAACTGTTCAAATGCGGTTTCAACCTGCACTTGTAAACAGCGTGACGCAGCATCACCGCTAGATGGCGAGTGTGCGCTGGTTTGCAGGATCCACCATGCACTTCGATTTCACACAAAACAGTCAATAATAATATTGTTTTGCTGGTCATCTAACGGGGAAACGCGTGCACAAACGGCCCCATTAGGGTGAACCTTCATCACGATCATTGACAAACACGAGGAAAGATGTCTCAACTTTAAGTTAACCACACAAGTTCATCTTTTCCTTGTTTTAACAGTATCTCTTAAAACCGACTGTTTGCCTGGTTATGAGCAAGGGAGAGGGTAATTTGTTTACCAAGTTCAAGGAGAACACTGTTTTCTGCATTGACTGCGCAAACTTATAAACGTTTTAATCCGTCTAATATTACGATATAACGTTTTAGTCTTGACGCATGTTCAACACTGAATTAAGGTTTTATTTTCCGTTTGCGCCGTGGTCATAACCATGTTAAAAGTAAACAACAGTCAGGGCCAGTGGATCTCGATGAAGTTTGACTTTGCACTAAATAGCTCAGTTTTATTCTAGCCATAAATAAAAGTGTATGTAAGAGCGCCCATGATTAGCATTCGTCTTATACAAAATGGCGGAGCATAGGAAGAGGCCACCAACACGTTTAAACTATGTTAATTACTCAAGTTACCAATTTAAACAAATCGTGCAAAGCTGCTATGCGTCGAACAAAAGCTAACGCTTGCGGTGTAATTTCCTGACTTGGTGTTTTCATTCACTCTGGTCATTTTTCTTCACTTTCCCCTTGTCACGGAATGTCAGCCCAGGTTGCTAGCTAGCGCTGACATGAAGCTAACAGTCAGCTAGCTCCACTCCGTTCAGCTGAACAGGGGGTTGCTAGACGGCTAGCCGTAGCATTGTGACTGGATGCAGCCAGCTAAGGACAATCTGTAATAAATAAGTTTTCCGGTTAATAACAATAGGAAAACGCATCGGCAAAAACACCGATATTTCGCAGAATATCAAACACAGTCGCAATAACACGGTGCTACTGTTACGAGCTTCAACATTGTTGCTTGATTAATTTCTTCAATAGAAACTTGAAAAAAAAAAACGATTTATTCTCGCCGTTTCAAATCAGAGTGAAAATAACGTGAAGTAACGCTGACCAGCAAAACGAAGGCCGGCTTTTAAAATTTCTCCCCTGTTAACGGCAATAAATGAGTATTAACGCCCGTATTGTTTGGAAATTGTGGAACTCACCTCGTTTCTGTTTTAACTCTTATTTAGAGCTGGATTGAATTATGCGCATGCGTGCAAGATGCGCTGCCTGACAACTTTGGGTCTCGGAAAAGTTCAGTTGCCTATCGGTGGTCAATACAAGGCCTGCGTGCACTTCCAACACGCCCAAAACTCAGTTCATTCCCGACGTTACAGATACCAGCCGCCGGAGTGGGGCTCGTATTCCCCTATTTGCCACAAAACCGCATTAGAAGTGTGCTCCCCCCTCAATAAGTACGAGTGTGTATCAATGAAGCGCGGGGACCGCAGTGTCTACCGTTGAGGAGCGGTTGGTTCCTGCTAGGTGTTCAAACTGACCGATTACCTCTTGTTTTCAACACTGCACGACCATTAAATCACACATTTGTGTAGATGCAGCCTGATCACAGGTGACTGTCAGCGTCTGCGCATCGGCTCATAACTGTATTAGGCGTAGGATTAAATGATACTCCCTCTAAAAACACCAAAAGTCGCGTTTTTAACCAAAAACGAGGCGAATACGCCGCTACACACGAGCCTTGGCTGACTTTGGCTCTTTAACACACGTTCAGACGTGTCGCCTGTTAAAGCGCGACAAATAAATCGTAAATGCACACACTGGATACAGTTAACTAACATATCACCACACAGAATCAGCTATAATGACACGATATAGGTTAATTTTCACTTAAACGCATCATAAAAGACGCCTTAATGCGCCAAGACGCGTGGTCAATGGTTTATGCGATGGCCAATAATTTTACTTTAATATAGGGGTTACTTAAGTTCTCAATTCTTATCTGGACGCATTTGGATAGACTGGAAGTGTTTATTGGGTGCAAACACTCACATTTAATCACATTATCAGTAGCTAACCTGCAGTAATCCCTCCCACATTGGGCGTCTTTTCTCCTGTGTGATGAGGCTACAGATACGGGCTATATCCCTGAAAACAGAAAGCACTCGGAGCATAAAACAGCACAAATATCAGTGAATACAACTTGACGTGCAGATAAACCGGTGCATGTGGAGAAATGTGGCTTTTTACAGTAAACAAAGGCCGCCCTGATACGAGGTGAAATGAGTTCAGCTCGTCAGTAAAAAAGCGGCGGCGCTGCTCCGTGCCGTGGGTTTGTCGCTAGATGGCAGAAGGAGTCCAGTTTTTCTGGGGGATTAGCGGGGTCGTACAGCCTGCTGCAGCCTCCGTTATTTGGAAAATAAAACATCTAATCCGAACCATGAGATGGCATTCAAAGGAAAAGCGGTCGACTCGAAGGTGAGTGATCATGCGTTGGGGTTTATCCCCAGTCTGTTGTGGCGTCTCTGTGAACTGTCAGCGTGGGTCGACAGTGGGAGTGATGTGCGGTAACAATAAATAATGGACCGAGTGTGATATGTCTGAGACAATATACATCACTTTTCACTTGTTGTAATAAAGCGGCAGGTCGGGTTTCAGCAGATATAGTGGTTGTCTGCCTGCTTACCTACAGCGCACATCCCTCCCCCCGCAGCCTGGTAGCCTGTAATACTGTAGGACTGCATGCTCAGCTTCAGGTTGGCATTTGCTCATGTTGCGTTACATGGCAAATATGTGGTTTTGACAAATGACAACCTGTAAATGACCACCCAGTGTCATCT
>JASGAT010347093.1:311-11391 GCA_030220025.1 Chelon auratus
CAGTGATCCCTCCCCCAAGCCCGATAATTACCCCTGAATGACTGCAAAGGCCTGTGTGTTTCAATCTGATTAGAGCCCCGCAGCCATCAATAAACAGCGCGCTGCTGCAAGAGGCGCATCACATAAAGAGGGGCCGTAAAGTGTTGTGCAACGTTCAGCTTCACCATGAGCGCATGGCCAAAGTCATTCGCGAGATGGGCCTGTCAAAAAGTTGGACACAGAAAAGATAGTTATCAAAAATATATAAACAAAAATGATAATGGAAGGAGATGCGCACAACATCTCAGTTATAAAGTGCCAATAACTTCATTTAATTCTAAGATATATTTTGGACTTAACTATTATTTTGAGGGATTAGTATTGATAGAGCAATTAGGACTTTATGTTGATCCAAAGTTGCTTGTTGTAAAAAGTAACTATTGTTCACTTTCCCACTCTGATCCCCCCCTCCGACAGGGTCCAGCCCATCTCGCCTCTGATTGGTCGCCTCTCTCTCCACGTTTGCCTTATTACAGCCCTGCGCTCCAATTTGGCCACATAAACATGAGGATGCCGTCACCTTAAGGCGCGTCGCAACCCAACGGCAACTCTTCCAAACGATACACGCCAGAGTCAGCTATAACTTCACCAGTGCCGGTCGGACCTGTATGGCCCCATCGACCGCCATGTCAGCTTTGACCGCTGCTTTGAAAACTGAAGAACTCTCTCCCCGATTCAGAGGAGAAATGCAGACCAGCCTGAGCCCCGCGGAGGAGACGGGGAAGCCCAAAGTCGCCATCCTGCCCTTCAGCGTCGAGGCGCTGATGGCTGATCGGAAACCCAGCAGAGAAGTGCCGTCCCCGGATGCGCCGTCCGTAGCCGGGACGTCCCAGGCGCTGGGGAAAGGGGCACGGTTGGGATCTTTCGGCAGTCTGGATACTTCGGTTCCTGCTTTGCCCATGAGCTCTTCGTTTTCAGTGGGCGACATCATGAACATGCCAGACGACGTGCTGATTAAACCCGAGAGCCCTGACAGCAAAGAGAGGACTTCATGGATACAGAGTCCTCGTTTTTCTCCCACGCCTCCAAGTAAGTTGAAGTTGTGGTGTCACAGATTAGAGGAATGAGTCATCTCTTAGTCAACGCTGTACCCTGATTCACTTTAAACGTGTCAGGGTTTCTGTTGAGATGAATCTATTTCAATGTCAGCGTGTTTTACTCAAACTTTATACTAACTATATATTCTTGTGTGGGTTTGGCATTGCTATGTGCAGTAAGTCATTTGAACTAAAACGTTTTGTTTTCTTCCAGGAAGGCTGAGTCCTCCTGCCTGTCCGCTGCGAAAACACAAGACGAACAGAAAGCCCCGGACGCCCTTCACCACGTCCCAGCTGCTCGCCCTGGAGAGAAAGTTCCGTCAGAAGCAGTACCTTTCTATCGCAGAGCGCGCAGAGTTCTCCAGTTCTCTCAACCTGACGGAGACGCAGGTTAAGATCTGGTTTCAGAACAGGAGAGCCAAAGCCAAGCGTCTACAGGAGGCCGAACTTGAAAAACTGAAAATGGCAGCTAAGCCTATGCTGCCCCCAGCTTTCGGGATTTCCTTTCCTCTCAGCGCGCACGTCCCCGCGTCCTACGCGGGCTCTCACCCGTTCCAGAGGCACTCGCTGCCGGTTTCTCCCGTGGGACTGTACGCCGCTCACGTCGGATACAGTATGTACCACCTGGCTTGACGGGAACGCAGGAGGAGGGGCACGCTCAGTGGGACTCAAGGGGGTTAAGACTACTCTGTGAGGGCCCCAAGAGAGAGGAGGCCCTCTGGACCGGCGAGGTGACACTGTATTAAATAAAGAAGCATCCTGGTGGTGAGGTCAGTGTCGCATCTTGTCGGGGGGCCATGGTCTCTTCACAGACCCCCTTCTGAGGACCTTGTCCACTCCTCTTGTCTTCGCCAGTAAGTTCACACACTGCAAAATAATCCAGCTGTAACAGTCATTTAATTTTCTTTTTGTTTATTTTTAAATAATAAAAAACGCCAACTAAATCTAAAATGTTATTTCAAGATAAAAAAAATATTAAATGACTTTAAGATGGACATTTGCAGTGGAGAGCTGGAGAAGAGCTTAGTACGTGTAGCCCTGTGATGTAACATGAATGGACGGTCAAGTATGGACAGTAGGCTGTGCGCCACAGCGTGTCCAAGACAGCCCACTCCTTCACGGCTGCTTACGGCCAGGTGAACGGTAAAAGGGCTTTTTATCAGAGACTGTTGAGCAGGTTGACCTTTTTTTTCACCAACGACCTTAGGTTGGGCTTTTATCACACCCGTGCGCTGCTGCCACACCACAGAATCCATACTTTTTCATTCTTTGCATTCATATCAATGCGTAACTATAGTTTACTGAATCCAGCGTGAATGAGTGCTCTTTGTGAATTTGGAGAACCACAGCATTTTTTTTTTATTTTATTCTTTTTCTTATAACAGCACTGTCTGTTGTCGGATTGATTCCCTTCGGAAGGGATGTGTGTACTGTAAAATACTGTATATTTGAAGAATATCCTCATTTATATTATGAATATATTTGTGACATAACTTAACAATAAATTGTTTATTCTTTTTCATTAAGAAGTTGTTCGTTTTGACTGACGCCTCCACTGATCCTGTTGCACTGAAGCTTGACTATATTTTTTGATCCTTTTTACAATAGGAGAAACTTTTTTATTTTTATGGACAAATATGGAAACGGAGGCCCGTTTTGACCGTTGAAACTTATTTTTCTTGTGCGTTTTAGACAACTATTTTAAGGAAATGCAGAAGGGAATAATTAATATCAGGTCTGTAAAGCTAAACCACACAGTAGAACATATCTGATGAGCTTCAGGACATCACAGAGTTAGATATTGTGCTTTGTAAAAAAAAAAAAAACAATCTAATTAAGAAGACTATCATATAAAGTAATTCACAAAACAGAACTGGTCACTTCAGCTAACCCTCAGCCCTGCAGAGCTGCTGTGCACTGAGAATTTAAACTTGTCACATGTTATTTGGAATGTATTGGAACAGCTGTCGCCTATTGCTTTGAAACATCTAACCTAGATTTTGTTGGCGCCAGAAGAGTTTAAGGGGGTGGAGATGGTGGGGAAGAAGGGGGGACAACCAGTTGTGCTGACTTCAAAACGCACCGTTTAAATATTGGAGATCGCTTCTCTGGGCTGAGATTGCTCGTAAACAATCCACTGGAGTGTCATTACGTGTGTTTAGGGTGTAAAATGAGCCAGGTGACACCCCCATTATGGAGACGACAGGGTGTGAGGAGCCATGTGCCGATTCACATGTAAACATATTACGTTCCCAGTGCACATAAAGAAAAGGTCTCAACGTAAACCTGAACGCCGGAGTCACTTTCTGCCACCGGGAAGGCTTAAATGACAGAACAGGGATCAGATAGAGGGAAATTACGGGACACTCCACAGCAGTTTTAAAGGCTTTCTCTTGACTTCCTTGCCATTCAGGCAGGGGTTAAACTCGAGTAAAATAATTGCTGTAATGAGCAAAGGCAATCTGCCGCAGACAGAGGCCGGCTCCAGCGAGGCTGTAGCTCCAGGCAAGGCGGAACTTTTATCATTCCTAAAATGTCAACGGGGGACTGGGACGGGCAGCACTTCTCCTCAGTGCGCTGTGATTTCCTCCTCCTCAGACTCGGCACTGAAAGGCTGCTGTCCTAAACCAGAAGCTCGATTTATTCCGAAACACGTCCAAGTTTTACGCACAAGTTTTACAATGCCGCTTGCACGTGTTTTTAATGCAAAGTATTTTTTTTATTTATCCGAACATCGTCCTTTGTCCACGAGTCATGAATTTATACATAATCCCTGACAATAAGTCCAAATCACACGGATGAACGCTCTGCCTGAATAGAAGAGAAACGTGACACAAAAGAGCCAAAGGGGATCCGTCCATTCTTTAAAACTCTTTCATTCTTTTGTGCTCTGCTCTCTGTCTTGCCAGGAGCCAATCAGAAAACAAAAGTCGCTTGTTTATATCATCCAGAAGATCACAGGAGGCTGTTTGACTCTGAAGTAAAACTCATTGATCCCCGAGACAGGAAAATAGAAACCGTCTATACAGCTTGGACAAACAACTACTAAAGAAGAGGCCTTTTATACCTGACTGGACGAATTATTGAAGAAAGTTTCTCCAGTCCCTTCTCAAACGTTTACCAGTTGTATTAATATTCAGGAAATAGTTTAAGAAAAATTGTCACACATTTTCTGTCTCGCTCACACACACACACATTAGCGCTGATGATAAATGTGAATGTGCGTTCAGAGTTGAGGCACCAAACTGGAAAACACTTTTATTGAACTATTTTAGCCATAAATTACAAAAATGAGTCGTTAACTTAGTTCATTTGATGGTTGCTCCCTATACACAATGTATTATTTAATTTAATTTAATTTGCATGTTAAGCAAAAATATGTATATATATTTATCAATTTTATTTATTATTTTTGTCTGATATTTTTGAAAACGATAGGCCATCCACTGACTATAGACGCGTTTTATCAACGTTATTTGCAATTGAGGAAAATTCTACTTAAACTCTGCAACAGACACGAGAAAAAATATCTGAACGTTTGATTTGATTCTATTATTTTATGTTTGCAGCCCAGTTACAAATCACGTACGTTATTAAATATATATATTTTTATTGGAATATATATAGAATTAAATCGCTTTCTAAAGAAATCAGTGGGCACCTCCATTATTATTAAATGAACGAGAGAGAGAAAAAAAAACCCTAACCGTAACAAAAATTGTATCCATGCACAGAGGCTAAATGAATCTGGAACAAAGTCAGTCATAGATAGATACACAGAAACAAACAGATACTTCAGTTATATAATAAACACATAATGCTGTGTAAATAATATACAATAGTGGCAGCAATGAGCAGATGGTCAGTCTCCTCCTCAACCTGTCCTAACAGCAGCCAGTCTTGTTGTTTTTTAGGCCGTTTTTAATTTGTAGTAAGTGAATCCATGAATCAACAAACCACAGCAATAAAATCAATATTTTTAAAATATTTTATGGAGAGAGTTAACAGGCCTTCTGAAATATTTGTGCTTTTTTAAATCTTCATTACAGCTTCTAATGAGCTGATTTATCATTTAACGTTCACTTTGTTGTCATAGAAATGCCTTGTACAGTCACTTGCTACTTCATTAAGTACACTAGTGTAAATGAATGCATTCTTATATAAGGGTTTTGCACTAAATCTTATCTTCATGAAGGTTATGGTATTCAGCATTTGTTTTAAGAGAGCTGTTGATTCAACTGTGTTTTCACTGGTAGGCGGTAGTTTGTGGTACACATGTTTCTATTGCTTTGAGAACCGCATTTTAGTCAGTGGGCTAGGTTGAATACCAGAAACACTTTAGTGTTTAATACAGTCCAGTTCAACAACACCACAAAGTACATCCTCCAGAATGATCATACAGTTGAATTACCACCGTTCTGACGCTGGTTCAATGTAAACTGAACAATGAAGGAGGATTTAGTGCAGAACTGTTATACTGGAATTAATTTATTTTCACTGGAGTATCTAATCAACTGGCAAGTGAGTGTATGTCATGCACAAAAGGCATATTGAAAGAGATGTTTGAGGTTAAATCATTTATTTAACACGTTAACTTCAAGTCCCAAATATATAAGGCATGCATGGGAGTTATAGGCTTAAATTAAAACTCTTTTTTTACTGAGGCAACGCAATTTGAACGGCCAGCCAGGTTTTTGCTCAGTACCTACAAGCCTGTACAAGACAGTGGGAGCCATGTGACATGCTAATAATAATGCAGCATACACGTTATAAATGAGGACATAAAGATGGCCATCATCACCAATTACTTGTGGATTTCTACACCAAGAAAAGGACCAAAAAGCCACTGCAGAAAACCAGATGTTCTTATGTAGTGTTATTTAAAGGAACATTACAGCACGTTTTTAAAAGAGTCATACAGGCACGGATACAGGTGTAGGTGTACACATGCTAAGAGTCAAGAATATGGATATCATAATAAAAAAAAAAAGTCTATTAACGCATCACCTTTATGAAGCAGACCCCCGTCCAGGAAACGCGTCTGTCCACGAGAGGGCAGCAGTGTCTCAGCTTACTACTCCTGAAGGGCTGGGGTGACTTCATGACCTGAATCTGACCACTTCACATAGTTTTAAGTTAGAAATTACAATAAAGTCATCACAATGTGAGGTTTTGAATCATTACGGCTGTTAATAACTGCTTTTGTTGAACTGTATCAGAAGTCCTCTGTTGACCTGTCCTAACCATTTCAAGCTGCACATCCGTGGAACAACTGCAACTTTATAAAGTACATTTAATAGTTGACAGGGGGGGTAAACATGGGTCCACTAAGCTATGTGTGAGTTTTAAATTGTTGAACACCATAACACACAGCCTCTGTCCACAGATTTACTGAGCACAACCAGTGCACAGTGTGCCAGTCAACTATTGGAAATCAAGGGGGGGAAACATTTTCTTATGCGCACTAATGAGGCAACATTTCTTTTAAGGTGCAATAAAAGCACTAAATGTGATGGAAAATTGCCTGAAAACCCCATAAAGAAAGCGGAATCGCAAGCTACATCACCGATGCTTTCATGTAAATAGGTTTGTGATGTGTCCTTTACGAGGAAATTTACTTCAACAAAGCAGAGAATGATTACTGTCACCCCTCGGCTAAGTTGTGTTTTTATTGCGCAGCGTTTAGCATTTTTGGTGCAGTGTCACAGAACATAAAGTTGTTAGATTGCGCGGCAGCCTGCTGTTTAAATGTTCTGTTCTCGTTTCGCCTCAAATTCTGCTGGCCCTTGTAATGATGATTAATAAGCACGGCAATTAAGCTTTATAACCGCACTGTGGACTCATTTCTTAACAAGCCACATGCTGCTGACTAACATTTTGCTCCTTTTAGTTAATTAGCTGTGAGGGCTTCAGACCTGATGGTTCACAAGTGTAAGAACTGGAGTCTTGGCGCAGAAAAGGAAAGGCTACTTACTGCTGCATGGACCAAACTGAAATAAAACTACAGGCTAGACTGATTAGCCTGCGGTGTAAGATTTAACACAAAAAACTCTTCTGCTAAGGACGGATGGAGCGGGTTTTTAAAAGAATTTCAGAGTTTAAAGAGTACTTTAACCCGACTGTGATATTACAAAGACACAGCATTGAGCTGTTTCTTTAAAAATGTTCTACTTTAGTTGAAAAATTGGGAATATATTCCACGGGTCTGTGTGACTCTGTGTCCTTGCTTAGTTTCAATGCAATCAGTTGTATTTCCGTCCACTAAACCCTCCGAGGGTGCAATCATTTTGTAGTCATGTAAGGTAATAGAGTCACAATCCTCCATTCTGAGCAAAAAAAGCAAAACACAGACAGCACACTAACAGATGGAAGTGATTGCTACTAAATAATGTCAGTCAAATACAAACACGGATAGAGGAAGGCCTTTTAATAGCATCCTGTCTGTAGTATCTTTTTACACGGTCTCTTGTCAGTAGTTGAAAAGTTGGAAAACTAATCAACTCCTAATTAGGTATTGTGGAAGAAGGGCCAGCAGCGCCACCTTGTGATCATTTCAATCCATGGAACAACAAGCATTTATTCTCCCCTTGCACGGTGCCACTATGCAAACGTGCAAAGGGAGAATAAATGCTTGTTTGCATGGATAATCATATCATATCATGTCCCCCACTGGGACAAATTAAAGGATTAAAGTATTATCTTATATGTAATCAGGCAGCCAGAAGATGAGTTATTCACTATTAAAACAGAAACACTGACAGTTTTTTTATTTTATAAAATAGGCTGCTGTTTGGCAGCTGAGTCGCTCTTTCACTGAACCATCAAGGGAAGTTGTTAAAAGCGTTCCTGCTGCCAGCAGCGCACTGCTTCACCACATGACAAGCCTCATCAGTCCAAAGAGCTGACTGAATGCTCACTGGCACAGTTCACTCATCACAGGTAAGTGGAAGCGTTGAGAGGTCTTAGTGACTCGTCTAATGAACCCCAAAACAGATTTATAAAATAGAGACACTATATCAGTGCTGAAGAAGATTGAGCTAATATTGGACAAAAAGTCAAATAATTTTGCATTTGCCAAACAGAAGACTTGCAATACATGTTAGGGAAATAAAATACTGTTTCTGTGCAGCTCTGTCACAGTAATCGTAAGAGATTTTCATGTGCAGTAACACACCTTGAGCAACAGGGGTCAGCAAAGGGGTCACTACGAGGAGGCAAACTGGTTTGGTTTCCAAATCATAAAGCGTTGACAGCTGTTTCTCTGTTTGTCCATACAAATCTAAAGAGAGGTAGAGAAACCAATGAGATCACAATAAAGCTTAATAAAAGTCCCATGTTTTCCATACTTTTGTCTTCTCTGTGTAATGTGGACTGTGATTTGTATAACAGTCACATTTCTTCTCATAAAGTTAATCACAACACAGACATGACCACCAGATTCATTTAGTCCGGGGAGACATAGAAGACTGTGTACTTTAAGACTAAAACAACTCATTATTTAAATTCTTTTCATTACAATTCTGAGCAAAAAATATCAGAACTACATTATATCAGCAATTGTTGATGATTGCTATGCAAAGAGCGTGTTACTTGCACTGGAAAAAAGCTCACTCCTGTTAAAAATATGAATTTTCAGAGAGATACACCCTGCTGATTCACACCCTGGAAGAGAGCCAGTGTTTTATACTGTTTCCCAAAAGCAGCTGGCAGACATTTTGGGAAAGACTTTAGGGAATAAATCAACTAGGACATACAGCTTATACATAAAGATAAGGTTTATTACACGTAGTACATATAAAAAGGGAACAAAAAAAGTATATACTAGACATCTGACAGTGACTGCTCTAATATTTTACACTCATTAAGTCCATGAAGGCTTTCATTCAGGACTGAAAACTGTCTACACAAGAACATCCAGAAGGAACAGACTGTACAGCTGTGAGAAAGCAATGATTAGGACATCTATTTGTAACATAACCACCATGTTCAACTCTTCAGCTGTTTACAAAATGCTGTATAGTGCTCCTTTAAGACTTGCTAGTCAGACCAAAGGTTAT
Source organism: Chelon auratus (assembly GCA_030220025.1). Lineage (NCBI taxonomy): Eukaryota > Metazoa > Chordata > Actinopteri > Mugiliformes > Mugilidae > Chelon > Chelon auratus. The sequence goes on from JASGAT010347093.1 coordinate 9,445, forward strand.
GGCAACACGACATATTTCTCTTAACGACATATGAAGCTTTGATCAGCCCTGGTAAGTAAGCAGCGGTTAAACCCGGCTCACAAGCATCTCTTATTGGTTTATTATTTCAGAGTTTTCGTCGGCATGGTTGGCATTCAGCAAATTTCCTGTGGAAAGTTCTGCTCTCCTTGCTGGAATGTAACCGCACATGTCCACTAACATGAGTGCGTAGCTAACACACAGTCACTAGGTAGGACATGAAACAGTACTGTGTGTCCTGTTAGAGTCATTTGATGTGCTTATGTGATACACTGCAGGCTGTGGTGTTTATTGTGCATACTTTACCATTCTACATACTGCTACTTTGGAGTTTTATGAATGCGATAGCCTATGATGGCTTTGTCTATTGTTCATCTCTCCTCCTGCAGTAGCTGAAGCCTGTCCTCCGCATTGTGTGGGCGACTGTGTCCAGTGTCAATAGCCTCGCAGTCATCTGTGAAAGACACTAAGTCCTGCCAACGGAAAAAAAAAAACAGCAACAAAGACATGTGGTTGAGTTGCTCCGACTTGAAAACACAAACTTTTAGATAAAAAACAAAACAGAGAAGTTCTCACCCGATAACAGATTCTGGTGATGATTTTGTACAGGTTCTGCACTTTTAATTTCAGCAGCACCATCCTGCGTCGCTCTCTGCAGTCCTGGTTGGGATGATTCAACACCACGTAAAGAAAGTCACGGAGCTTGGCTGTGACACAAGCGTTCTAGAAAGATGAAAACAAAGATCAGCAGTTCCTCAAACCGAGTGAATTATTTTCTAGTTCTTGTCAGAGATTTTGGTTTCGCAAGCAAGAGCCCAAAAGGTGCAACCATCTGCAGGTCAAGTGAAGGGTGAAGTCATCCGATTTGACTTTTTGTTTGTATCTCACGCAGTTTCACAAATCCCCACTGATGCCCATCAGATAACATTTTGTCATGGCAACAAAAAAAAAGTTTTGAATCAGTTCGATTAAATCTGCACTTAAATGGCTTCATGTTCACAGAGAGAGTTAACGTTCCAGCTCTTATCTTACTGGAATCAGTTGGGTTTGTGTTAAATAAATTCCTTTTGCTATCATTGCGTCATAAACTCTGTAATTAGTGAAAATTATAAAGCGAGACAAGAGTGCATGTTTCTCAAGAGATGTTCAAAAATCAGCTTTGGATTCTTCCCCCACATCACAAGGATGTTCAGAGTGGGAGGAAGTACTCAGATCTTTACGAGTAAAAGACACAACTTAAAAAAGGCTTTTAAAAAGTAAAGGAACTACATATATTCCAAACACTACTTAAGTAAAGGTGTGATCAGCAAATTAAAATCTAAAAGTATTCATTTTATACCAAAAAGGGCTTGGTCAGGGTTATTTCTTTATTTGATGAATATTACTTATGCTTTAACATTTAAACAGAGTGCCTGAATGAGACAGAGCTGCTTTTACCCATTTGATAAACTTCTACTTGAGTAAATACACTACTTTACAGCATTGCGCATGACCCCATTGTTTCAAACTTACATGCACATCAAGGAAGATCGCGGGTAGAATCTCAGCACACTGCTTCTGCAAAAGAAAAAAACAAAAAAAACCAAACAAACAATTATCATTAGTGTACATTCAAGCAGCTGCCTGAAATCCAAAAACAGTGCGGGGAAAGCTTTCTTGCTCACCGTTCGAGGGGAGGTGTGTATTTTATCCAGCAGAGTCATGATTTCTTTGCTCAGGCCCAGCGCTCTGGAGTAGCAGGTCGGAGGCGCGCACTCCGACAGCCACACAAAGCTGAAAAAGCACACGACGGTTGCGAGTCTCGGACGCATTGTCGGATATTTTCAGTCCGCCGGCGCTACTCAGGACTGTTGTATGCTCCAGATGCGTGCTCAGACTTTCAAGTAGTCATCAGGGGGACTGGCTGCATTTTAAAGGATGGAGTGGCTG
>JASGAT010347095.1:269-10638 GCA_030220025.1 Chelon auratus
ATGCTACACTGATCAGACATAAGTATGACCACCTTCCTAATATTGTGAAAGTCTTCCTTGTGTCTCCAAAACAGTTGTGACTCATCAGAGAATGGGCACGGTCCTTCTGAGGGTGTCCTCTGGTGTCAGGCAACAATGTAGTTCGTGGGTGCCTTTGGGTCCTATGGGTTGAGGAGAGGGACCTCTGTGGATCATCCCACAGATACTTGATCAGTTTGGGATCTTGTTCCTAAACCATTTTTGTGTGTGTGCCTGTGTCAGGCTGCATCCTGCTGGGGATGGCTGCTGCCATGAAGGAGTGTCATTGCTATGGGGTGGGGGTGCCTGGTCTGGTCAAGGTGGGTGCTACATGTCTAAGTAACATCTACAAGAGTGCCAGGTCCAAAAGTTTCCCAGCATAACGTTGTATTGTCACAAGATGGTCAGTGTTAATCACTTCTGTGGTCATAATGTTATGCCTGATCAGTGTACGTACGGTTTCCCTAGGCTGGTCATTACAATGAAAACATTTTCCTGCAATACAAAAATAAATAAAGGTATTATTAGTATTGAAACAAATATATGTTTAAAGGAGTAGTCTAAAATGTAACTGAAACAACATTAAACACCAGCAGACAGCAACTGAAGTTAAATCCTCACCAGTGCTACTCTGCAGGCAGCTGTGGAAGTTGTGCAGAATAGTGTTAATCACAGTGTAAGGTATAAATAGTCCATGGCTGCTCATCCTATAACAACTGTGAGACCAGTAAAAGTGTAAATTAAGTGTTAGATTTTCGTATTGAAGGTGACTTTAGGATTATATTTTTAATATTATATAAAATATTTTTTATATTCTACTTCTCCTGTAATTAGTTCCTTCCACATTCCCTGCCAAAATTACAGAACTCAAAAATAAAATATACCCATTAATGCAAATACTGTGGACACAGTTATAATATCTTCCAGAGTGGACGCTACAAAGTGAGACACGGCCACACTGGTCAAGTCAGCTGCAAAGGCTAATGGTGTATTGAGCTGTGGACAGACCGTGGGTCAAGAGGCCTGGGTGGTGCAGCTGCTCCACACCTGGGGACCAGCGGAGATGAGGTGGGGGATCAAAGCAGTCCTCTTCACCATGAGGAGGCGCATCTCTCCAACCACCTCATAAACGCCCCCCCTAACAGACAACACTCAGTGACGGGGCTGTTGGTCAACAGACAGCGATTGGCCGTTAGCAGCCCTTCATTTATTTATGTCAACCATTTTCCTTTGTCTTTCCACTGATGCCTGGCATCTGGGGAATTGCAAACCAACACAGCTCATCTCATGCTGCTGACTGTAGGAATACCGAAAAGTGGGGTCTGATTTAAGAAGGTACAAAACAAAGCTCTTCGTGACATCAGGTACATCTGTTTGCCGTGTTAACTCTGCATTATGCTTTTACCAGTGTGCTATGCTTCCAGTAAAAATCTGCCGACTACCAATAACCAGCAAATGGCTAAATGAAAAGCACCGGGTTAGATTGTGATCTATGGATATACTTTTTTTACATTGCAAACTATATCAGCACCAACCAACGATTTGCATCTTGATTTATCATTCATGAGATGTTAATGAGCTGAGAAATGTCCCTAATTCAAAAAGCTGTCTCTGATATTTGGATTTAATTCGGTAATGGCACCCAGCTGCTGACCATTTTGGATTGCATGAAAACTTTCAGCTGCACTTTCAGTTGCTCCCATTATGGAAATTTGCTTCACTAGCAAGGCAACACCTGCAAAAAGACAAAACTGAAGCAGCATAAATCACAAAGTAGTGCACAACCGTTTCATTTAAACCCAATACACAAAAGACCTACGTAAAAATGTGGATGGATTAGCTTTGAAGCATCCGGAAAACAAAGAGCAGTCCTTCACTCATCATGCCGTATCATCACTCTACATTCAAGTCAGAAGCGCATGAACTTGGATTCCCTCACTCCATCACCCCTCCCCAGCACTTCCTTCAGAGGCAGGGAGGCGTGACATGACTTTGGCCCTGACCCTGGGTCCTACCTGGGTGTTTTGTTTGGAGCGGGTGGAGATCAGATGTTTTTGGTCATTACACCACCTCTCATTACGTCCCCTGTCTCTTCCAAACAAACCTAATGAGACAGTGCTTAATGTCCAGAGTCCCTCCCCGCCGCTGATCTGTGTATCTGTTGGGGCGCGCCGAGCCAAATTACCCCGATGTCTCGTACGGTTATGGCACCTGGTCCCCCTTGTCGCTCGGGGGAGGTTAGCTCAGGGAAGGGGAGTCCGCTGGGAGAGTGGGGGGGGGGGTCAGGGCTGGACCCAGCTGGAGGAAGTTAAAGAGCTAATTGCTGATTGGGGTGGCTTGGACGAGAGCGGCGTTTGAGTTTCAGCATCAAAAGATTCGGCGGGTACTCATGGGGGTTCTTTTGTTTGAGGACATGTGGGAGAATCCAGCGTAACTGTCCAGTGGAAAATGCCAGAACTGAGGTGAATTTGGTGTTTGATGTAAAGGCTTAGGGAAAAGAAAGCAAGTCACTTGGGGCTGAGAAGTCATGCACTTTACTGACAAACAAAAAAGGTACAAATGGAATTAAAAATGTTGGACTTGAGGCACTGAGCCTCAAACTGGTCACCAGCACACCATATGGCGGATATGTGCTGTTAAGTTCACATGTATTTAGAACAAAATAACTATTAAATTCAACCAAAATGCTTTAAATAGTTTCTAGTTAAAGCATTTTGGGGGCATGTTATGCCTTTGTTAGAGTCAGTAGGGAGGAGGGGAAATAGAGATTAATGGCATTAGTGTTATGTTGTCTCTGTATACTCAGGTCTGAGCTTCTAAATGCCAAAAGAATGAGAGTTATGGACAATTTAAACCTGATAACTTTTGACTTTTATGACTTTTTTTTTGATAGTTGTGATCACACTATTTTGCTTTGACAGTAAGCAAAAAATGGATTCACACCAACTAATATCTGAAGGTCAGCTCTTGTTTTAGATTATAACTGATATTGTGTAATCCAAAACCAGCATTACTGTCTTCTGTCTGGCTGTACATGAACCATTATTCTGTGTTCTGAAACCCCCGGTGGTCACTAAGATATTTTTGGGGATATAATCTACAGTTACAGTGTGGGCTGTGTCGAGGGCAGGATGTGTGGCCGAGAGCTGATATGAGCAGCAGCATGGTACAGGTCACTGTGGGTTTGATGTGCTGAATGATGCCAGCAGTGAGTGCTTTAGGGGAAAACATAGTAAGTACAGTCCGGCTTAAACCAAGATGAACGTTGCAAGAACTTTAACAAGTTCATAACTCAGTGTGACTCAGTATAGTAACTCAGTATATATTTTTTTGGCACTAAACAACAGTTGAAGCTCCAACTGTGGGTGTTAAGGTTAAACCTCCAAGCCATCGTCACTGACAGATTAAGTATAAACCTAGATTACGTGCTGGTCTCCTCAGCAAAGTTTTAAAAGCAAAGTTTAAGGAAAGTACTTCTGCAACTGCTTTCCTTCTTTTGAGTTCCGTCTCTTCTGGGGTCCCCGAGTGATTTGGCTGTCTGCTAATAGGGCAGGTGGCAGAGGCACGATTTCCACCAACGACTGCTCTTTTTGAGCCTGCTGTGCTTAAGATGACATGTCTGCCGCAATCAGTATCAGGGAGGAGGCCCTGCGCGCTGGTCATTTCACACCTATCCAGTAATGATCCAATCAAAGCTCTGAGATGATGAGAATGAGGTGACACTGAAATGGATGGAAGGTGTAAAAGGCCTTCTGTGGCTCATTCTCAGAGACCGAAAGAACGGTGATGCAAGAGCTCGGAAAGGCTGAATATTGAGTCGCAATTACACTATCTCACTGCAGAAGCCCCTTTTAGTGCTTTTAGCACAATTGTGACGCTGGAGGGATTTTTAATGTGGATTGAGTGGCTAAATCGATTGATTGTTTAATCAATACATCTATTAACAGTTTAGTAATCACTTTGCATTTGAAGAAAAAGATCACAACTGAGGATATTTATTAATTCTATCACACACACAGCACTATTTTGTGAAAAGGCTGCTGTATCAAATGCCATCTTACGGTGACGGTCAAATGACCTCAGGCTAAACCACTGAAGACCTGCAGGCAGCTGCTGCTTACCTGATACTCTGGTGAAGCTGATGAATGAAAACAACATCAAATTTAAGCTGTCGGGCCACATTTTAACTTCATAATCATTGTGTCACTTCCCACATGTAAAATAATGAATTTGGAGCTATAAGTAGTCCTGCGCTCAGATACACTTAAATGAAAGCACTTGAGGCCATTCCTGGCACTGTCATTAATACTGAGGCTCATGGGTAACAGATGTGGCCCAATCAAAGATGAGCATGGAGACAAAAATAAATCCATCACCATGCTGAAGGGGAAATTAGTCTTGCAGCCTTGAGCAACACAAAGGTTGATTTTTAAACCGTCTTTCACATAATCCGAGATTCTAACTTAAAAAAAAAAAAAAAATGATATTAACAAAAACAATCTGCAAACCAATTGGCATTTTATGAGATCCACAGCCATCCCACTCAGGTCATTGACATTCCAGTGATGAGGAAAATTGCCATTTAAAATGTGCAGGAGCAGTGAAAACAAAATCATCCTTCCCATGTGAAATTAAGCGACACAAACACCGGTAAATATACACTCCACCATCAGAAAATCAGCGTTCAGCAAAAAGGAGAACTCACACTGACATCCTTCCTCCGTCTCTGTCAAATCCAATCTCTCGGCAATCAATTACAGTTTGAAAAAGCAAATCATCCCTCTGATGATAAGCTCGGGCTTATTATCGCGGCCGATCCCCTAATTACAAAAAAAGCTGTTCTCAAACTTCAAATTCATGAGGCATCAGCAAAGCAGGCGGTACTGAAAGGTGAAGTCAGAGTCCTGAATATGTGCAAATAAAGTCCCATCTCATTAACTTTAAGTTATGTCTGTACATGTCCCCAGAATATAATGGCCCCCTCTTGGTAGTACATAGATTAACACAAATCCTCACTATTTTGTTCAGATGTGCTTTCAGGAATATTAAAACACAAATGAGGCCACAGAGGACTTGACCTACTGGTTTTGGATGTGCCAGTGGAAAATCCAGGCTAGACACGCTTTCTCCTCTTCTCATCTGCAGAATTTCTCACAGAGATCTCAGGTAATATGAGCACTGAGATACTGCGGTAAGCAGTGTTAAAAAGGGGAGTTCGCACTAAACAATAAGAGGAAACATCTGAATTCAGCTAGACAGGGAAGCCAAGGTCAGACAAGTTATATATACAGTAGTTTAACTTTGGAAGCTGAGATAAAAATAAACATCAACCACTTACTGATTTGTAGTGTACACATGAGGATTTATAAGGATTTGAGCAAATCCGTTTTTTCGTTTTCTATTTATGTTTTATGGGTTTGCTGCATTAATTTCAAGATAGCAATGGAAAGTAATATAGTAATGCAACTGATTGATTACTGAGAGATGTGTTATTGCTGTATCATGGTATTAAGCATGTGATGCATACATCCTGCACAATATCACATGCTTTAAACTTCAGTACCTATTTCTTCAGGCTGGCATTACTTAGCTCATTTGTAATAGTCAAAATAAATGAACAAAATAAAACAAAAAAATATGTTAGTTTGTGTCTAGGCCTTCTTACTTTCCGATTTCCCTTCCATGTCTGTGGAATGCAGTTCAAAGTGAGTTCATACAGGAGATTGAAAGAAAATACTAAAAAAAGGCTAAGAGCATTTAAAAAGACTACACATTTGGTGCTCTAGTGAGTTTTACCAGCAGAAGGACAGTATATGAAAAATAGGTCCATTGCTTGCTCTGATAGATCTATCTGTCCTGGATAGAGCACAACCAAATGTATTATTTTATTTCAATCCCAATATGAGTCACACCTCCCGAAAGTTTCCTTAGTCCAAATACAAATCCAGTTGTAATTTCCACAGCATTTTGTCTCGTCCTGACAGGAGACATGGCTTGTCATGTCATGGACAGCTGCAGTTTTGACATATAAAGGTTAGACTGTTCGATGCTTCCTGTCTCTGACCTTTATTGGACAGCCAGTGTGTAGTCCTCAGTCAAAGAGATTCTCTGCATCCCTTTGGCCAGGTCAGGACCTCTGTGATCACAGAGACACGTACACAGAAACAAACCAAACAGATGGCAGAACAGGGTGGAAGGACTTGTAGTCCCTGAAGGAAGCCAGTCAAACACTGTCACAGAAAAGATGAAGTAGACAATGACACAATCCATCAATTGGACCATCAAAGGAGCAATTATATACTCGAAATCCAATAAAGTGTCTCATTCAGTGCGCAGTGATGACTGTGTCCTGTTGGACTTTGCCCCCATGATGCAGTAATGGGGAACGACAGACAGAGTGGATCTGTATTTAGAGTTTTGGGGTTCATTAATTTTATGTGCTTTTTTGTAGTTGAGTTTAGTTAGGGTGTATAGATTGTTATATTGTAAGGGCCAAATAAAGAAAGGCTGCCTTTGAGACACATTGTTAAGTCACGTGAATACATTTAATGGAAATTGTTGTGTTTCTGAACATATCTGAACAATCATATATCTGATCCTGTTTGAAACAGTGCCTATTAATAAAGACAATATACCCAAACCAATTACACAAACACTGACATATTGCCATCATTGACTTTTTAATCTCATCTACTGGTAACTTTTGCAAATGTTAGTTACAAAGTGCATGTGTTTACAGCCAGAAATAGACTGCACAAATATTTGGCAAGGTTTGCCTTTTCTGTCCAGAAACCAGCTAAGCTACAGTTCGCCAGTGGACATTTAGGCCGAGGCCAAGACCAAATAATGTGCTCTGGACAGATGTCACAGAAATGTAGACTGCATTTCAACAGTAGAACCTGTGAAGTATGTTAAATTCCCACTCTGAATGTCACTGATATGCTGTGAGAGGATTTAAAACTGACAATACATTCCACCTTCATTAAGTGAATGAACGTTGAATAAATCAGTATAAAATGCACCAACAGTAATTTCATAAACTGAATAAAGCAGGCTTTCACACTGACTTAATGTTTTAATGGATTTGTCAGTGACCAGACTGGAAAAGTGTTTGGAAAATATCATTTTGAACTGTGCATAGTTTATTAGAAAATATTTTTTATTCATTATTTAAGAACAATTTACGGACCAAGGTTGGATTCCACCATCTTTTAGTATGACTTCTGCTCACTGAATAGTTTTGTTTGTTTTTTTTTAACTTTCTGAGTTTGACGTTTTAAAGCACATTCAATTTTATTAGTTGTTGAGTCCGTATGCTGGCCAAGCCTAGGTTTTGTTATACAAAATTTTAGCAGCTTTTCGATTTTTACAAACAAGACAAACAAGATGATGGCTCACGATGAAACACAACCAGAAATGAGTGGTAGCCTACCTCGCGCAGGCAAAACACTCAAAAACCTCATTTCATCTCTTACACATAGGGACACCCAGTAGAAGAGAAGAAGGGGAAGAAAGTGTAGGCTACAATAATAATACTGAAGTATAGAGACATGTCATAAGACAAAAGTCTATGGTAAGTAGTGATTGGAATCACAATGTTTCGCAATTATAGAGAAACCCAGGCACTGCTGGAGTGGGCACAACATCCAGACCAGAAGTGGTCCCAGGAGGTGATCCCATGCGTTTGACTTTCTGAAATAACTGCAGATCCACTTGGCATCACATTCAAGTTGTGTAGTAGAGGGCAAGTTAATCTACTTCTCTCTTGTTCATTTTGATCTCAGCTACACCGATATTAACAATATCTGTCCTCAAACAGACAGACAATATTAACACCTGCCAACATATTCAAAATTGGCTTTGAGGTATAGTTTCCTATAGAGTATTTGTCTTCTTGGCCACATTTAAGTTGTACTGAGTTAAATAGGGACTTAATTTTCACACAAAGGGTGTTTTTGTATTTAGTAATGGGTTGTAACTATTTATAGAAACAATTGTTTTCCTAAAAACTCCGCGCCATTAATCCGCGCCGGTGTTTTCCTCTTGCCTTCCAACGTAGAGCTCCGAACGTCACCTTCCCTCCCCTTAGCAACAGAGGCAACATGGCGGCGTCCAGTAACACGGAGCATTCTCCAGAGGTATCGACGCCGTTAAAGATACCGAAAACCGAGGTGCCATCCCCCGAGTCGGAGGATTTGAGTGACAGCAATCAATACCACTCCAATCCCTCGACACCTAACCGCTTCTCGCCTTTGAACGTGGGCACGGGGTCCGCGGGCCGGACGGCGGCCTCGTCCTCCTCCAACAGCTTCACGGCTTGCCGGGGGATGTCGTGGACGCCGTCCGAGACTAACGCCCTCATCGCGGTGTGGGGCAACGAGAGGCTGACGGAGGCGAGGATGCAGCAGCTGGAGGTCGCCGGCACCGTGTTCTCCGGAAAGGCCCCCGGCCCTGCCATGTACGAGCGGGTGTCCAGAGCCCTGGCTGAGCTGGGATACGAGAGGACCCCGTCCCAGTGCAGGGAGAGGATGAAGGTAAGAAATGTTGCCGGGGTGCAGCCCGTTCATCCTCCATCTTCAGGAGCTGAACCTGTAGCTGTGACTCGTAGCTGGAGCTGTCAACCGCTAAACGGGAGTGTGGGTTACAAACATAAAACATTTACAGTTAATACTTAATATATAATCTCTATAATGCCACCTATAGTCTCTACATATTTTATAGAGAGAATAACTCAAACAAATTAAACAGAATTACTGTTTATTCATTCAGTAAAATGAACCAATATTACATATCTGTGAGGTTCAAATCTCAATGATTAATTTCAAATGCCAAATTAGAGTCCCAACTGTTCAGAGGTGTTTCCAATCAATGTGATGTCTCTGATGTCATTCACTGTCCCATTTTGGGATTTTTGACTGTGTGATCTTCGCAACAGTTGTTTGCAGAAGTGTGTGAATGTACGGACAAAGGAGCCTTATAAGAAGCTCAGAAAAAGATTGTTGTTGTCAGACAGATTGTGAACAAACTGTCAATAAGACAACCGTTACCCTTCAAAGGAGTGGTTGACCGACAAAGATCACCCCAAAAGCAAGATGCATAGTAGTCCAAGTCAAAGTCCTGACCTTAAACCAATAGAAAGTCTGTGGAAGGACCTGAAGCAAGTAGTTCATGTGAGAAAATCCTCCATCATCATCTCAGAAATGAAGTGGCTCTGTACTGAGGGATGGGCTAAAATTCCTCCAAGCCGCTGTAGATGATGGATCAGCAGTTACCGGAAACATATAGTTGTTGTTATTACTACACAAATAGATCACACCAGATACTGAAAACAAGGGTTTATATACTTTTTACAACTTAAAGAAAGGTGCAAATAATACATTTTCTTGAATACATAATTGCACAGGCATATTTCAGTTTCATTTGTTTGATTGGGCTCTCTATGTCTACTTTCAGGACTTCTGTAAAAGTCTGCTGATGTTCTGAATAATTTTTATGCAGAAATGTACGCTGTCTGGCCCAAAAAAAGTCGCCACCTGGATTTAACTAAGCAAATAAGTACAAGCCTCCTATTGAATAGTTACAGCATGGGTGATTATCTTTCAGTTAGCAGTAAGTTCTTTAACCTCAGCTGAGTAGCTTCTCATTTCTTAAACAACCATGTCTAAAGACACATCCCGTGGTCGTGGAAAATATGTTAGTCTGTTTGAGAAGGAGCAGAGAAAACATCTAAGGAAATCACAGAAACTACTAAGACTGGGTTAAGAACTGTCCAATACATTATTAAAAACTGGAAGGATAGTGGGGAACCATCGTCTTTGAGGAAGAAATGTGGTCGGAAAATTCCTGATTGATCGTGTTCGGCGATCACTTAAACGTTTGATGGAATCAAATCGAAGAAAAACAACAGTAGAACTCAGGGCTATGTTTAATAGTGAAAGTAAGAGCATTTCCACACGTACATTGTGAAGGGAACTCAAGGGATTAGGACTGAACAGCTGTGTAGCCTTAAGAAAACCACTAACCAGTGAGGATAACTGAAAAAAAGGCTTCAGTTTGCTAGGGAGCATAAAGATTGGACTCTGGAGCTATGGAAGAAGGTCATGTGGTCTGATGAGTCCAGATTTACTTTGTTCCAGAGTGATGGGGGCATCAGGGTAAGAAGAGAGGCAGATGAAGTGATGCACCCATCATGCCTAGTGCCTGTTGTACAAGCCTGTCGGGGCAGTGCTGTGATCTGGGGTTGCTGTAGTTGGTCAGGTTTGGGTTCAGCAACATTATGTTCCCAAAGAATGAGGTCAGCTGACTACCTGAATATACTGAATGACCAGGTTATTCCATCAATGGATTTTTT